>ML252097.1:0-80382 GCA_005239495.1 Nicotiana undulata
TTCCAGGCCTTATGAGTGATGTGAGGAGGCTTCCAGGCCTTATGAGTGATGTGAGGAGGTTTCTAGGCTTTATGAGTGATGTGAGGAGGCTTCCAGGCCTTATGAGTGATGTGGGGAGGCTTCCAGGCCTTATGAGTGATGTGAGGAGGCTTCCAGGCCTCATGAGAGAGATGAGAAGGCTTCCAGGCCTTATGTTATTATTGCGATTGGGCTGTATGAGCCCCTCCGGAGTCTGTAACACACCCCCAGTGAGCGCCGGTACCGATTGAGTGATGATGATTGCCCGTGGGGCTGGTATTGAGTGATGATTGATACTGAGTGATTGAGGGAATGCCTGAGGGAAATGGTTACGATAATTGATTTTGGCCCGAGGGGCAGATTTATGATGATTTTACTATGTTTTCGAACTATGATTTACTTCGTTTTCAAATTGAGTTTTACTGAGGATTTCACTGAGATATATTGATATTATAGTTGTTTTAAAGGATTTTTGGAACTGGTTTTGGACTTATGAAATTGCTGAATACTACTTGGGGACTTGATGTTTTACTGGTTGTTGTGAAATGGTGTATCTGTTTGTGTGCTTTATATTTCTCANTATTTACTTGTTCTCAAAGGTTTTCTTGAAACTGATTTCGAACTTATGAAATTGCTGAATACTACTTGGTGACTTGATGTTTACTAGTTGTTGTGAAATGGTGTATCTGTTTATGTGCTTTATAGTTCTCAGACTGTGATTTCTTTTCATTACTACTGAGTTGGCGTGCTCATAAATACTCCCTGTGCCTCTGTGCACAGATCCAGGTACGAGCTCGCAGCAGTAGCTGACGCATGTTCGTTAGCAGTAGTCACGGGATTTTGAGGTAGCTGTCCAGCGTCCACAGCTTCTCCATTTCCCCTCCTTGTTTAGCCTTAGCATTTGATTCAGAGATATACATTATAGTTTTAGTAGAGTTAGATTTATTTATTTGTAGATGCTCATGACTATTGACTCCAGTTCTTGGGAGGTTTGTTAGACTATTATTGGGACGTTAAGACTTAACTATATTAATTGATGCTATATTTGCATGCTTGTTATTAAATTGTGAACTGTTATAATTGAACAAAAGCGTAGTAATGTGATGGTTGGCTAGCCTAGTTCCACGATAGGCGCCATCACGACCTGTTAGGATTTGGGGTCATGACACTTATAGACAGTCCGTGAGGTTGTGACACCCCGATTTTGGGATTTTACGATGTTGTTATCTTTATCATTTCATTATGCGTTTTTCGGAGTATTATTACATTTCTGCTATAAAACTTTTGAAGTGGTTCTGGTTATTTCAGTAAAGGTTTTAAAGATAATTGCTTTATTATTGTCACGTTGTTTTAAAAATGTAAAGGTGTTGTGTACGTTGGCTTGTCTAGCGGGTTCAACGTTAGACGCAGTCACGTCCTGAAAGGTGGGATTTCAGGTCGTGACAAGTTGGTATCAGAGATCTAGGTTCCTTAGGTCTCACAACTCACGGACAAACTTGGTAGAGTCTGAGGGATCGATACAGAGACGTCTGAATTTATACCTCAGAGGCTGCAAAGTTAGGATACTCCTTCTCTTCATACTCTGCCGTGCGTAGTATATTCTGTATACTGATCAAGGACGCGTGCTTCCCTTGGTTTCGCTCAGCATCCCGACACTCCTGCTACAGCTCCTACGAGGGGTCGAGGTCGAGGTCAAGGACGAGGCCGTGCTAGAGGCCGAGGCCGGGGCAGGGCTCAACCTAGAGCAGCAGCCCCAGTGGAGGACCCTTAGGTTGAGTCGAACGTGGAGGTCCCAGTTCCGGCAGTCCCAGTTGGACCAGCGCAGGTCCCAGAGGGGTTCATCGCTACCCCAGTGCTTCACGACGCTCTAGTCCGCTTGGTAGGCCTTATGGAGAGTGTGGCTCAGGCCGGTCTTCTTCCTACAGCACCAAATGGATCTCAGGCTAGAGGAGGGACCTAGACTCCTACTATTCATACCCCAGAGCAGGTTGCCACTCAGTTTCATACTCCAGCACCTCAGACAACTGGAGTAGCTCAGCCGAGTATTGTGGCACTGGCAGCCGAGAGTGCAACTATGTCAGCAAATTCTCTATGGAGACTGGACAGATTCACCAGGTTATTCACTACTACTTTTACTGGTGCACCGTCAGAGGATCCACAAGATTACTTGGACAGTTGTCACGAGGTTCTTCGAAACAGGGGCATAGTGGAGTCCAATGGAGTTGACTTCGCTACTTTTCGACTATCTAGCGCAGCCAAGACTTGGTGGAGGGACTACTGCTTAGCCTGACTAGTTGGGTCTGTATCTTTGACTTGGGCTCAGATCACCGAGGTATTTTTGGGGAAGTTCCTTCCCATTACACAACGAGAGGATCTTAGGAGGCAGTTTGAGCGCCTCCAGCATGGATCTATGTCTGTCACTCAGTACGAGACCAGGTTCATCGCTCTAGCCAAGCATGCATTGATGATACTCCCGACTGATCGGGAGAGAGTTCGGAGGTTCATTAAGGGATTGGCCCAACCTATACGACTCCAGATGGCCAGGGAGTCGAGTGCTGATATTTCGTTCTAGGATGCGGCCAATGTGGCCAGGAGGATTGAGATGATTTTGTCACAGGGAGGTGGTTGGGGGGATGACAAGAGGCCCCGTCATTTTGGTAGATTCAGTGGAGCCTCGTTTGAAGGCTGGGATTCTTTCAGTAAGGGTCATTCACCCCAACCTTTTCAGTCAGCACTTCAGGTATCTCCCCGTGCACCGCCAGCTCATGTTAGTGCACCGCCAACATCTATCAGTGCACAGCCACTCCAGAGTTTTCAGGGAGGTTATCAGGGTCGTCAGGGCCAGTTCCCGAGTCCACAGTCGCAACAGCCGAGATCTTGTTATACCTGTGGTATGCCGGGGCACCTTTCTAGATTTTGCCCTCGAGCTTTGAGTGGACCCCAACAGCAGAGTTCCCGTGCCTTGGTTTCTGTAGCAGGTGCACCCTTGCCTTCTCAGCCAGCTAGAGGTGGTGTCCGTGGTGCCAGAGGTAGTGGTCATGTTCATAGAGGTGTCAGCTAAGCTCTATTCCGCGATCGCGACTCTTCTTTTGCGATCGCAGCCCCTTTCTTGCAATCGTGATGAACAAAATCGCCCAGTTAATTCCTTAAGTCAAAAACAGAATGCTATTACGGGATTTCATCATTCTTCACCTTTTTCCTTCTTCTCCAACCTCCATTGAAGTCCTCCTAGCCAATCCTTCCTCCATAGCTTCTTGGGTAAGTGATTTTAGATCCTATTTCTCCCAATTTTCTTCCATAATCACTAGAATCTAGGCCTAAATTCCTAAAATCAAAGTAGAAATTAGGGGTTTTGGGTAGAGTTAGGGCTTATGGAGTTTTGGGTGATTCAACCTCAATTTGGGGTCGGATCTTAAAACAAATCATATATTTGAACTCGTGGGGTTGTGGGTGATCGGGTTTTGGTCCGAACCTCGAGTTTGGACCAAGCGGGCCCGGGGTCGAATTTTGGTATTTTTTGGAAGAATGCTAGAAATTGAATATCTAGGCTATGGGATTGTGTTATTGAGTCTTTATTGATATTATTGAATTAATCATGTCTAGATATCGTTGTTTCGGAGTCGGATTATAAAGGAAAGACGGTCTTACAGGGTTGATTGCTATACCTTGGACCGAGGTAATTGTCTTCTCTAACTTTGGTGAGGGATTAGATATTGTATGTTATGTGTTATGTGCCTATCATATTCAATGTATAGGTGAGGTGACGAGTACTTATACATTGTGAGTCAAGCATGCCTATGAGTCTATTTTGATGAAAATTCAGTTATTTCTTCAATGTTCATCATATTATGTAATTTCCTCTACCTAAGAAGTTGATTGTGGTTGATGTACTGGTTGTAGAGATTATGAAATGTTGGTTCAATTGAGGATCCAAGTATACAGTATATATATATTGAGTTGTTTGGTTATAGCTGAGACCCTTGCGGGGCAAATGTGTTGATTTTAGTTGTTATTCCCCATGTCGGGTGGTTATGATTTGAAAGTTCGGTATTTGATTTCCTTGCCAAATTGTTATTTATTGTTGATATTACTTGGGTGAGGAAGAGATTAAAGCACGAAGGGTGATGCCGTGCCATTCATTCATATCATTCATTATTTATTTATTGCAGTGTAAGGAAGAGAGTAAAGCACGAAGGGTGATGCCGTGCCATGTTTATATTTATTGCAAGCACGAAGGTTAATTCCGTGCCATGATTACATTGATTACAACGTACATTGCATTAGTGAGGAAGAGAGTAAAAGCACGAAGGGTGATGCCGTGCCATTGTTATCATTCAGACATGTCATTCATAGCTTATCAGTTTTTGGTGGACTGTTTCTCTTCTTACTTGGTGTTAATTAACTGTTCTATCTTATTGTTTTTCCCTTTATCTTCTCCCGTTCCCCCTATATGACTGTTATTCTTCCTTGCTTTGGTATCTGTATTTTGTGTTGTAGAATAGGACAGGTGAACGTTATTTTCTAAGTCTAGCCTCGTCACTACTTCGGCCGAGGTTAGGCTCGGCACTTACTCAGTACATGGGGTCGGTTGTACTGATACTAACTACACTTCTCTATGTTGTGCAGATTCCGCTTCCAGACCCCGTGGACCGCTCTGAGGGAGTCACCTTCAGTCGACATCGAGCTTCAAGGTATACCACTGGCGTTCGTGGGCCCTGGAGTCTCTCCTGCTATTAGTATCCTATTGTCTCATTTCTCCTTCCGTTCTAAAGACAATATTGTATTTCTTTTCATACTTGTATTTAGTATTCTTATAGACAGTCCGTGAGGTTGTGACACCCCGATTTTTGGATTTTGCGATGTTGTTATCTTTTCATTTCATTATGCGTTTCTTGGAGTATTATTACATTTATGCTGTAAAACTTTTGAAGTGGTTCTGGTTATTTCAGTAAAGGTTTGAAAGATAATTGCTTTATATTACTGTCAAGTTGTTTTAAAAATGTCGAGGTGTTGTGTACGTTGGCTTGTCTAGCGGGTTCAATGTTAGACGCAGTCATGGCCTGAAAGGTGGAATTTCGGGTCGTGACAGAAATACATTACTAATACCTAGGAGAGCTATGCCAAATAATGTACAAAAGTAAGTTTGTCCTCACCAATTTTATGACTCCTTTGGCATATTTTTACGCAAACTAAAATGATTACTAATTATTAAAATTAAATAAAGGACAATTACATGGATTATTCATAGCGAGTTAATCTGAATATTGTATTTGTGTAAGACTCTTTACATGAACAGAGAATTCAAATGAAAATACAACTAAAAAGTTAAAGATCACAAGAAACACCATACATGAGTTGTTGTTGTTATTATAATATGCCAAACAAGATGTATAGCTAAGAAAATCAATTATATAGTTGGCTAGTATTCAAGCAGGGAAGTTGTTGAGAGCAAGTTGCCACTCTTTGCGTACAATGTATTACTACCCACCAAACCTCTTATTAATTACTATGATATATTCCACATTTATAATCTAGTTTTATATCTCAATATTTTAGTAGTACTTTCAGTATTTCACTATCACAGAAAGTGTAACAAAATAAATATTTTGTTAAGTTTAAAAAAAGCAATTGGAGTCTAAATTTGTAATTAGGTACACTAACCTTGTGTCGCTGCGACAATTTCCAAGTATAGGAGCATCTAGAATGCAGGCGCAAAAGTGAACGTGACTGCATTAAAAAAGAGCAACCAATACAGAATGTTAGAATAATTTGTATAGTAAATTTTATTCAAGAAGACAACAACACATGTTCCAGCGATAAAATTTGCTCGACATGCATGTATGGAGATCGGGAGGCATTTGTGGAATCTCTTTATATTAAGTTATACTTGATTTATTCTTTGAAGCTATGTTAAAATCTTCTTTAGCTTATATATTTCTATAATATTTTAAAGAAGGATGATCGCAGAATCGGATTGGGGAGGAAGCCAAGTTTCTGCAGAAGTAGACGAGTCAGCGCAGAAGCACATCCGCATATGCGGATATATGTGCACGGGTGCAGAGTTTGAGGATTTAATGAAATTCCACATGTGCGGAGCTTTAGTAGGTGCGGTTTAAATGGTAGAAAATGGGCCAAATCGAGGATTTGATTCATTTCTTCGTTCTTGGACTTGGAAGCTCGGGAATTGGCGATTTTTTGAGGGATTTTCAGAGAGAGCTTTGGGGTAACAATTCCTAATTCTTTTTTAGTAGTATTTCATTAATCTATTGTTGTTTCCTCTATTTAATTTCGGATTGGATTGAAAAAGAGGGGAAAATTTGGGAAAAGTTTACCAAATGAATTTCTGATTTCTGATTGGGATTTAGACATCGGATTTGGATAATTTTGGTACGAGTGAACTTGTGAGTGAATGAGTGTTCATAGTTGGTAACTTTTAATGGCACAGCGAGGCTTTTTGGGGCGAATTTCCTATTTCTTGCTTTAGCATTGATTTCAGTAGCTAAATTAGTTTCTTGTAGTTGTATTCATGTTATGTAATTGATTTTGGCTACATTTGGGCCATTTGGAGTCGGATTTTCGTGGAAAGAGCGTTTTTTAGGATTGATTTGAGCTTAGTTTGAGGTAAGTGGCTTACCTAACCTTGTGTGGGGGAACTCCCTTAGGATTTGTACTATTTTGATATATGAGCGTTGTTTAAGCGAGGTGATGAGTACGTACACGGGCTAATTATTGTAAAAACCCGATTTCTACTAAGTAACAACCTGCTTTCCTTGTTATTTGAGCCTTATCAGCACGTGTAGTATCCTGCTAGACTAGAATAACACGCCTACTTTCCTTAACTGTTTATTTGAACTACGAGCATGTTTAGTGAATTACCTGTTTTTCCTTAACTTGTACTTAGGCTGAATTGTAGGATTCCGTGTTGTAATTGTTGAATTCTATTGTTTGGGCTGCATATTTACTTTAGGACTACGGAACGGTATTCCTGGAAATTCTCCTGTTTTTCACATTTACTTTGGGAATACGAAACGGTTTTTTGGAAGATCCCCCTGTCTTGCATATTTACTTTGGGACTATAGAAAGGTATCCTGGGGGATCCCCCTTCACACTTACGTTTGGGACTACGAGTCCGTATCTCGGGACATCCCTTGTTGCATTTCTGTGTACTAAGCTGTTATATTTCTATGGTTTCTTCCATGTTCAATTTTAGTACTTATTTTATTGTGATATTACATTTTGCCTTACATTAATACTTATATACGAGTAGATTCGTGACCTGACCTCGTCACTACTCGACCGAGGTTAGGCTTGGCACTTTCTAGGTACCATTGTGATGTACTCACGCCCTTTCCTGCACATGTTTTTCGTGTACAGATCCAGGATCTTCCTACCATCCTCGCTCATAGTTGCAGTCGCTGCTGTCGAAGACTTCAGGTTACATTTGCCCGCGCCTGCAGATCCTCGGAGTCCCCCTCTATCCCCTTATGTTCATTTTTTCCGCTGTTCTATAAAAAATGATGTATAGAACAATTAAGACTTCTTAAGAGCACGTGACTTACGATATTCCTTGTCTGGGGAGTTTTTGTTACATTTCGAAAGTCGATAATTGTATATGTCGAGCGACATTCAGTTGCTTACTTAGATTATTGTTACTGTAGTGTTAACGTTCATGCTTTCATTTTATTTCAGCAAAGTGTTAGGCTTACCTAGTCGTAGAGACTAGGTGCCGTTACGACAATTCATGGAGGGATAATTGGGGTCGTGGCAAGTTTGTATCAAAGCTCTAGGTTCATAGGTATCGTGAGTCATAAGACAGTTTATTAGTCTCGCAGATCTGTACGGAGACGTCTATACTTATCTTCGGGAGGCTATGGAATTGTTAGGAACAATCACACTTCTTTGATTTCCTTTGTCGTGCAAGTTATTGGCATCAAAATTCTAAAATTCTCTATTTTATTCTTTCTCACAGATGGTGAGGACACACACCGGGAGATCTGATGATCAAGCAGCCGTGCTCCCTACTAGAGCCGCCAGAGGCCGGGGCTGGGGTAGAGGACGACCACGCGGTGCAGCCAGAGCACATGCGTGAGCTGTGACATAGGAGCCCCTAGTAGCTCCAGCTTGAGGGCAGGCACCGAAGGTTCCTATTGCTGCACCAGCCCTCCAGGAGACTCTAGCCCAGTTCATGAGCATGTTCAACACCTCAGCTCAGGCCGGATTGATACCATTAGCTCCCACCACATCTTAGGCCGGCGGAGGGGCAAGGACTCCCGTAACCCGTACTCCTGAGTAGAAGGTCTAGGTTGATTAGGTCCTAGAGTTTATTCCTATGCCAGCGGTAGCTCCGGTTCAGCATGAGTCCAGGACATATACTTGTGAGGTAGAGCATCTTAGACATGAGAGGTACAAGAAGTACCACCCACCTACCTTCAGCGGATTAGCTTCAGAGGATGCTCAGGGTTTTCTAGAGAAGTGACATCGTATTCCTCACACTATGGGCATAGCGAAAATGAGTGGGGTTTCTTTTACCGCTTTCCAGCTTAGAGGAGAAGCCTATCAGTGGTGGTGTGCTTATGAGATGATTAGTACGGACGAGGTAACCTCACTCACATGGACTCAATTCTCAGATATGTTTTTGCGAGGGTATGTCCCTCAGAGAGGGTTCTATGACTGTGTTAGAGTATGTAGTCCGTTTCGGTGAGTTGGCCCGACATGCACCGACTTTGGTTTCCACAGTTCGGGAGAGGGTCCATCGCTTTATTGAGGGACTCCACCCCAACATCAGATTCAGTACGACCAGGGAGTTGGAGATTGACATCTCTTATCAGCAGGTTGTGAGTATTGCCAGGAGATTGGAGGGCATGCTGGCCCGGGATATAGAGGATTGAGAGACCAAGAGGTCTCGAGAGACTGGTAAATATTTTTGAGCTCGTGCCTTAGAATATCGCCATGGTAGGGGTTAAGTGAGTTTCCCCGTTCATTCAGGTTTTCCAGCAGCCAGCAATGTTCCATCTCTTCTAGGCCTCAAGAGCCTTATTTTGCACCGCCCGTATCTAGTGTTCCTCCAACTCGTGGTGCTATAGACGGCCAATTCAGCAGACCTGTCCCGAGCCAGTCACAACAGCCCCGTCCTCTGAGGGGTTGTTTTGAGTGCGGAGACACTCGCCATATGGTGAGGAATTTCCCCAGACTTAGGAGGGGTGCACCTCCACAGACTTCTCAGCCACTACGTGCTCTACCGGGTCCTCCGACCATTCTTCCAGCACCATCTACCGTCTCATCTGCTCAGCCAGCTCGAGGTGGAGGCCGGGGAGATCGAGGTCACCCTAAAGGGGGATGCCATGCCAAGTATTATGCTCTTCTGGCTCATTTAGAGCCAGTTGCTTCCGACTCTGTCATTACAATTATTGTTCTAGTTTGTCATAGAGATGCGTCGGTATTATTTGACACAGGCTCTACGTATTCATATGTGTCCTCTTATTTTGCTCCATATTTGGGCGTATCTCGGTATTCTTTGAGTTCCCCTTGTTACGCCCCGCAGTATTACGATGATGTCACGCTTAATAAGTTACGACGATGTTGCACCCTGTATTATTGTACGTTGAATTTGGCGTACGGTAATTGACATCAGTCCAAGGAAAAGATTATTTGGAAATTATAAGGATTATGCTATTTCAAACAAGTGATAAGTAAATTAGTGAATGTGAGAGAGGGAGCAAGTCAAAGAAAACGAATTTTCGTCCAAGTTTGGCATGTTGGGATAAAATACGTTCCGAGCTAAAACACTCGGTATTTACTGACTACTGCCGTACGAGGTACCACATAACCATGATAATAAGGTGTATAAGGTATGTGAAGAGTGAGTGGTATTTTAATTAATTTGAGATAAGAATAACGGGACATTACCTAATTAACTAATAAATTGGATAGGATTAAAATTCCCCCACCCCACGTGGCAACACCCCCTCTTCCTATGAATGACTCTTAAGTTAACAATCTAGGTGGAAAGTCTAGAGATGTAAATTTGGACAAAGTCTTATAACCTAAGTTAGTTATTATTTTAGAAAGAGAATCTTTATATGTCTTAAGACTTAAGGATCATTCCATTCATATAAGGTGAAATTAATTAGATGCCTTTCTTTAACTTTGTAGTGCTTTCCCCTGGTTAGGAACCTAATATGAGGACTCCTTTGGTAGTAAATGTGAATGAGCAATTGCTAAGTGAAAGCAAGATTAGCAAAGTTAGATTTTTCATATGAATTTGAGACCACATATATTCATCTTCTCCAAACCTATGTCTAATCATTTTTCTACCTTTGTCTAACATCAATTGACCAAAAGCAAGATGTTCAGTCCATTTGTTGTCATGTGAGTCCATGAAATTGCTGGAGTTGGTGAATCTATTTGAATCTGTTCGTCAGTTCCATGTCCTCTTCCAACAAGATGAACTTGTGTCCCTTTCATTCATTAAAATGAAAAACCATTATACGAAGGTAGTAGCATAAACGTTTTTCTACTACACCGCTTGTGATAAATGACACTCCTATAACTCATCCGGGAGCCTAAACTTTGGAGGAAATTTATTCAATGATTTGTATCTGCAAAACTTAAGTCCCTTCCTCCAGGTATATTAAGGCTAAGCCCTTCTTTCATTTTGGCATGATCTCGTCATTACACAAGTTTGATAACGAGGCATATTGAACAATTCATATACCGAAATTTATGTATATTTTTCTAGTTTGTAAGAGATAGTGTTCTCCTTATCGAGACTCATATTCAATTAAGTATTTCCTTCTTCCAGTCAAGAGAATAGAGAGTTTATATATACAGTATTAAAGTATTTTCATTACCATCGAGCTATAATCGATGGGCAGGCCCCTATTGGGCAACCTCTGATCAGATGATAAGTTATATACCAAGCCTAGTGTGGCCGAGCGCCTATGAGCGAGCCCAGTGGCCGAGATACATAGCCTAGTATGGACGAGCGCCTATTAGCGAGCCTAGTACGATAGAGTAGTTATAAAGTTATATATATATTTACCGAGCCTTATAGGGCGGGACAATTTTTTTACTTACTATATTGAGAGAGTTGAGTCAGTATCAGCAGGTAAGCATATCTTCAGATTATCTTTGACTTCCAGTTACCTGCAGTTATTATATTATCAGTTCAATTTTAGCTTTCAGTATACTGCCTTACATACTCGGTACATTATTCGTACCGACGTCCCTTTTTTTGGGGACGCTGCGTTTCATGCCCACAGGTCCTGATAGACAGGTCAAGAGCCCTCCAAGTAGGCTATCAGCTCAGCCGAAGATGTTGGTGCGCTCCATTTGCTCCGGAGTTGCTTATTTGGTCAGTATAATTAGGACATGTATTGATTGGTATGGCGGGGCTTAGTCCCGACCTTTATGACATTTATGTAGTCTTAGAGGCTTGTAGACATATGTCGTGTATATAAAGGATTGTACAGCCTGACGGCCTATGTTTTGAGTTTATAAATGATTATGTTGGCCTATTAGGCCCGTATGTCACGTGTATATGATGATGTAATAAGAAAGATATGTTACGTTGGTACTCAGTCGAGTAAGGTACTGGGTGCCCATCGCGGCCCGTCGGTTTGGGTCGTGACAAAAGTGGTATCAGAGCAGTTCTGTCCTAGGGAGTCTACAAGCCGTGTCTAGTAGAGTCTTGTTTATGGGTGTGTCGTGCACCACACTTATAAACAGGAGCCTACAAGGCATTTAGGACTGTCACTCTTTCTTATGACTCTAGATCGTGTCATAGAGCTCAATTGTAAGAACTCAATTTCCTAACTCTATCTTATTCATAATACGATGATGCCTACATCAAGAAAGACGGTTAGTAAGAAATATAGTTGTGGAAGAGTTGAGTTAGATTAACTCGATTTTTGCATCATGCTTATGATGGATAAATTTGAGATATTCAGTAGATCATGTGTGTACTAAGATGTGTAAGTTTCTTGATAAGGATCCCTAAGGAAAGAACGTCTATCCACTCTTACGGAAAAAAGGGATAAGAGAATCGGAAGATAGACACAAGTTTCAGCAAGTAAAAGAAGCAAGGTGGAGAAGGGTACGAGGTACACAGTTAATAAAGATTATCCTTATTTACCATTCAGGAAAGGGAGATATAAGCATTTTGAATTACCTACAATATTAATAGATGTACGTACAATCGGCTGCACCTATCTCAGTCATGCTCTATGGGAGCTAACGAATATGGTTTAAAGAGAAAGACATGATAGTAGGATCTGGCTACGATTAGAGTAACCCAAAATGATGAATGGATGGTTTGAATACAATTACATTAGGAGATTGGATGTCAATGGAGTATTGAACGACGAAACAGAGGAGATCAAGGAGGACATTTTGGGAGTTCTACTAAAACTTATATTCAGAGAATCTACAAGTAAGACGTCTGGTTCTATAAAGTAAATGCCTCCTACATGGGAAACAAACAAAAAGCCACTCTTATTTGTTTTTGCATTGCCAAGTTACTGCAGAATTGTGGAAGCTTTTCCTGAATATTACTGGTCTGCATTTGGTCATCTTTTGAAATGGTAAAGGTATTATTAGAAGGTATCATGACACAGAAAGGTACAGGACTCGAGAAAGACCAGAAGATACTATACTACGACAAATATGCAACTACTTACTTCCTCATAAAAATTCTAAGAAATCCATATACTGATCCATACTTCCAATATGTCTCCTCTTACACGAGAAAGAAAGTATGCGTTGGTTGACATTTTCGAAGGGATAATTTTTTTTTTGGTATTTCTTCCATTCATAGTAGAGAAAGAATGTTAGGCAACCTGAAGATCCGGTGGAGCAAGGGGATATAAAAGCAAAAGAATGTTTTGTTCAAGTTTTTGGAATAAAGTAATAGATATAAATGTCAGCAGGAAGCAAGAAGAGAGTTAATGATGCATTATGAGTATGATGTGATACGTAGATGACAACGGTAGATCAAAAAGATTACAGTATTACAGAATTTATAGTCAAGTAAAAGAAAATACAAGAGGTAATATGCCTTGAGACAACAAAAGAGAATAGTCCATAAAGTCATATCATCATTTCAAGGAATAAGTTCGTGACTCCAACGCAACTACTTGAAGGAAAAGTTAAACCTCAGAATAGTAGAAACTAGTATGGATCGGTGAACAAGATAAACTAAACATGAATTAGGGACTGGGTGATTTAATAATAGTCGGCATCATGAGAATTTTAGATTTCGTTCCAACGGTAGTAGAATGGACAACAAAAGAAGATTCAGGAGAAAATTAGAGAATGGTCATTCCGGAAGACGCTTCCCTAAAGAAAGTAATGTAAGCAAAGTTAAGCTTAAGAGACTGTATGTGCCATTACTCTAAGTGTCACCCTCGCGAGTAAGGGAATTTTTCCTCCTTGGTACAGAAGAATTGCCGCAAGGCAAGTAAGGATCATTGATGTTGAGAAACGATGCCTAAGATGAAGGGCTAAAACATTTATAGGTAGATCCTCATAACTTCAGCTTTTAGTACACCCCTAAAGGGGGGAATATGGAGTAACGTGGCATTAAGTCAGAATTAGGTGGTTCTAGTAGCTACGAAATGGTAAAGGAAAAATGCGATAAGTGAAAGAGGAATGAGACGACACTTATCCAAATCTTACAGATACGCTACGATTCAAGAATATTGTGCAAGCACGACGTCAAGGAGAGGAAGTAAAGGTTCCTGCCCGAGCTGCTATTAATAAATAAGGAGCCAGCGCGAGACGTAAGATAAGACAAAATAAATAACCTAACATGGAGAGTTCAACCTCGAAGAATATCATTAAAATACTTGAGATATATTCAAACAAGAGTCGGGGTAGCTAAAGGTACCGTATGAGTGTTACGGGGATAAAAGAAAGTACCACTAGGAAGACAATCAAAATATCAGTTCAGAAGAAACCCTAAAAGCACAATGGCATGGAGGTAAGCAACTACGAATAATTATAGGCAAGGAAGGACATCAAAAGGTCCATAATAAGCTCACAACTTTACGGGAATCAAGGGTTCTCCCTAAGTACTATAACGAAGGACTAGCTGAGGAAATAAGGAAGAAGGCTTCAACCTAAGAACAACGACCTAAAGAGGAAAGGTTCGTGTAACAACAGTCTCACAACAACATTGTAAGCACTCCAAAGGAAAGTGGCCCCTACCGTGGATAATGAACGGGAAGAAAAATTAAAAGTAATATTCAAAGGTCATATGAGTTGCACGAAAACTCTGGCATGTGTGGGCACTAAGATAAGCTAAGTATGGACGCAACATGGGGGCATAAAGACTAGGAAAAGTAATAGCTTACCTTGAAAGAAAGCTAAGATGGAATGAAAAAAATTATTCGATCAATGATCCAGAGTTGGTTACGTTATGAACGCACTTAAGGGTTCAGAGTTTTATACATGCAGCATATACAATCGTAGAAGATTCTGTTATACGTTAAATGAAAGAATCGAGCCCAGGTCATAGAAGGATTGAATTATTAAAGGATTGTATCATGGATATTCCTCAGAGTCTATAAAAGGCTAAAGAAATAACTAATAGCATGAACCGCATATCAGGAGGTAGCTTAAGCCTACATAAAGATTGATCAGAAGCAGGAGGAAACTAAAGAGTTACATCAACGAAGTAAATTAGGAATCTGATTATTGAACCCAGAAAATTATAGAAATCGTGATTGAGAACATTACAGGGTCACTCTTAATATCAGAGGTATAAGAGGGATAGTAAGACAACCATATTCTATAACGACCCTATGATAAATCCGGTCAAAAAAGTACTAGCCTCATAAAAAGTCAGTATGAAGCTCCCACCGGGTTGTGTATGCACCAGAGGTGCAAGATTATAATAGACCTTAAAGTTATGGACGTAAGTTACACCTAGGTGGAACGGAAGTCATGAAAAAGATAGAAGATACGATGCAAAATTTTAAGTTTAGGTAAAGGTGAACAAGGTACGAGATACTCAAAAGCAGAAGATCGTGAGTAGTCCATACTTCGGATAAGAGGCTAGAAGCATAGGGATTCAATATCTAGGAATAATAGCGGCATCGTCAGTAGAATATCTTCCAACCTATGATCTAGGTATCAAAAAGCCAGACTAAGAGAGTAAAGAAGAGTTAGAAACGATGTGATATCTGGCTTGATGTCCTAAAATAACACAAGGAAATTCAAGCAAGTTGAAGGAAGATTCCGAGTAGTATAAATAGATATGTATAATTCACAAGATAAAGTATAGTAAAGCGACAAGGTTTAAGGAAAGCAGGAGTAAGGATAAGGAAGGGCAGTGAGAAGGTGACGAGAATGTAATAGTCCTCAGGATTAGGCCCATGAAAACAAGGGAGCTGATGACTTCTCTATGTTATAGTAAGCTCAGTATATCCTGAATGAACTCAAAGGAGTTATTCTTCATAAGTAGCATTTGGAAGAGATGGAATGCTGCCCTAGTAGTAGAATAAGGGTGTGATAGTGATAGATAAAGGATGACGTTTGGGCCTTCGATTGAGTAATGATATGACAAAGAAAAGAAAGGGAGATCATGAATTGGACAGGATTAAAATACCCACGTAAGGTGAATCACATTGGGATGCGGCAAAATACGGTTATGGAAGTGTAATATCGTATCACCCAGGTGGATAAAAAAAAATCACTTCAAATATTCCATGATGCAACGTAAGCCCTACTGGAAATATATTACGTAAGAAATTCCAAGTGGATGGTTGTAGATCAACATTGAGGTGGATCAACAATGGTTAGGTAAGAATTGCAAAGTACGAGATGAGATTGGGCCATCAGTCTTAAGATGAATTGTAACGAAGAACATTAAAAGATTTAGCATTATTCATGTAGGATAAGTAAAGGGAGTAACCTGGAGTTCGGCAGTAGACCTCGGTATCGATATAACGAAGTAAGAATTTTGGTATAATATCGCCTACTTAGAGGTAGTAAAGCTAACGACGCCCAGATGGACAGCTTGACATAATTATGTACATGTTCACAAAGTGAAGCCTAGAGATTGGCTAAAAGCTGGAAAACAAAAGGAGAGGCAGGCGCTCATACAAAGTTAGAAGTCATAAAGGCTGCATGATGGAAGGTAGCAACAGTTACGAGATTGGAAGGATTCCGACTACAAGTTGTGATGTGAGAAGGAGGCCTAAGGGGGGAACGCCCTGGACTTTTGAACTTATTCACAGAAACATTCGCCTAGATAGCAAGGGAAGTTCTAAAGTACTCGGAAGACATAAGTTATGAAAATGATAAGTGCATCAGTCAACATTCGAGGACGAATGTTCCAAAGGGGGGAATAATGTTACGCCCCGCAGTATTACGATGATGTCACGCTTAATAAGTTACGACGATGTTGCACCCTGTATTATTGTACGTTGAATTTGGCGTAAGGTAATTGACATCAGTCCAAGGAAAAGATTATTTGGAAATTATAAGGATTATGCTATTTCAAACAAGTGATAAGTAAATTCGTGAATGTGAGAGGGGGAGCAAGTCAAAGAAAACGAATTTTCGTCCAAGTTTGGCATGTTGGGATAAAATACGTCCCGAGCTAAAATACTCGGTATTTATGGACTAGTGCCGTACGAGGTACCGCATAACCATGATAATAAGGTGTATAAGGTATGTGAAGAGTGAGTGGTATTTTAATTAATTTGAGATAATTTTTAATTATGCGGGTAATTGATTAATTACCGAGTAACGGGACATTACCTAATTAACTAATAAATTGGATAGGATTAAAATTCTTCCACCCCACGTGGCAACACCCCCTCTTCCTATGAATGAATCTTAAGTTAACAATCTAGGTGGCAAGACTAGAGATGTAAATTTGGACAAAGTCTTATAACCTAAGTTAGTTATTATTTTAGAAAGAGAATCTTTATATGTCTTAAGACTTAAGGATCATTCCATTCATATAACGTGAAATTAATTAGATGCCTTTCTTTAACTTTGTAGTGCTTTCCTCTGGTTAGGAACCTAATATGAAGACTCCTTTGGCAGTAAATGTGAATGAGCAATTGCTAAGTGAAAGAAAGATTAGCAAAGTTAGCTTTTTCATATGAAATTGAGACCACATATATTCATCTTCTCCAAACCTATGTCTAATCATTTTTCTACCCTTGTCTAACATCAATTGACCAAAAGCGAGATGTTCAGTCCATTTGTTGTCATGTGGCTCCATGAAATTGCTGGAGTTGGTGAATCTATTTGAATCTGTTCGTCAGTTCCATGTCCTCGTCCAACAAGATGAACTTTTGTCCCTGTCATTCATTAAAATGACAAACCATTATACGAAGGTAGTAGCATAAACTTTTTTCTACTACACCGCTTGTGATAAATGACACTCCTATAACTCATCCGGAAGCTTAAACTTTGGAGGAAATTTATTCAATGATTTGGCTCTGCAAAACTGAAGTCCCTTCCTCCAGGTATATTAAGGCTAAGCCCTTCTTTCATTTTGGCATGATCTCGTCATTACACAAGTTTGATAACGAGGCATATTGAACAATTCATATACCGAAAATTACAGAAGACTGCTTTCATGACTAGATATGGTCATTATGAGTTTCTTGTCATGTCTTTTGGGCTGACCAATGCCCCAACAACCTTTAAGCATTTGATGCACACTATGTTCGGCCTTACCTTGACTCCTTCGTCATTGTGTTTATTGACGACATTCTGATGTACTCCCGGGCTCGAGAGGATCATGAGCAGCACCGGAGTACTGTGCTTCAGACTTTGAGGGAAAAAGAGTTGTATACAAAATTCTCTAAGTGTGAGTTTTGGCTAGACTCAGTGGAATTTTTGGATCATGTGGTATCTAGTGATGTGATTAAGGTGGATGCAAAGAAGGTAGAAGCAGTGCAGAGTTGGCCTAGACCGTTATCAGCTGCGGAGATCCGTAGTTTTCTTGGTTTGGTGGGGTATTACCGTCGTTTTCTAGAAGGATTCTCATCTATTGAAGCACCTATGACCCGGATGACCCAGAAGGGTGCTCCATTCAGGTGGATGAGGAGTGTGAGGAGAGATTTCAGAAGCTCAAGATAGCTTTGACCACAATACTAGTATTGGTATTTCCTACAGGTTCGGGGTCTTACACGGTATATTATGATGCGTCGTAAGTTGGTTGGAGCGGTGTTGATGCAAGACAGTTGGGTGATTGCCTATGTGTCTAGGTAGTTGAAGGTGTATGAGAAGAACTATCCTGTCCACGATCTTGATTTAGCAGCTATTGTTCACGCCCTGATGATTTGGCGCCATTATTTGTACGGTGTTCCTTGTGAGATCTACACTGATCATCGGAGTTTGCATCATCTGTTCAAGCAAAAGGATCTTAACTTGTGTCAGCAGAGGTGGTTGGAGCTACTTAAAGATTATGATATCACCATTTTGTACAACCCGGGGAAGCCCAATGTTGTGGCCGATGCTTTGAGTCACCGGGTGGAGAGTTTGGGGAGTTTAGCATATCTTCCAGCATCAAAGAGACCCTTGAAATTGGATGTTCAGGCCTTAGCTAGCTAGCTCGTCAGATTGGATATTTTAGATCCGAGTCGGGTATTGACTTGTGTGGTCTTCGGTCTTCCCTTTATGATCGTATCAGGGAGCGTCAATATGATGACCCTCATCTTCTCGACCTTCAGGACATGGTCCAGTGAGGTGATGCTAGAGATGTGACTATTGGTGATGATGGCGTGTTGAGGATGCCGGGCCATATATGTTTGCCCACTGTGGATGGGCTTTGGGAGTTGATTCTCGAGGAGGCCTACATCTCACCGTATTCTATCCATCCGGGTACCGCGAAGATGTACCAGAATTTGAGACAACACTATTGGTGGAGGAGGATGAAGAAGGATATAGTTGGATTTTTTGGCTCGGTGTCTCAACTGTTAGCAGGATATGTATGAGTATCAGAGACTGGGTGGCTTGCTTCAGAGGTTAGAAATCCCATAGTGGAAGTGGGAGCAGATCACCATGGATTTCGCAGTTGGGTTCCCATGGACTTCGAGGAAGTTCGATGCTATTTGGGTGATTGAGGCTGGGCTGACCAAGTCTGCACACTTCATTCTAGTTGGTACTACTTACTCTTCAGAGTGGTTGGCTGATATTTACATCCGAGAGATTGTTCTCCATCCTGGTGTCCCAGTTTCCATCATTTCATATAGAGGCGCACAGTTTACATCGTATTTTTGGAGGGCCGTGCAGCAAGAGTTAGGTAGTCAGGTTATGTTGAGCACAACCTTTTAGTCTCAGACGGACGGACATTGCGAGCGCAATAACCAGATATTGGAGGCCATGTTACGCGCTTGTGTCATTGATTTTGGGGGTTCATGGGACAAGTTTCTGCCACTCACGGAGTTTGCTTATAACAATAGTTATCAGTCAAGCATTCCGATGAATTTGTACGAGGCTTTATACGGGAGGCGGTGTAGATCTCCGGTGGGATGGTTTGAGTCGGGTGAGGCTAGAATCTTGGATACAGACTTGGTCTAGGATGCATTAGACAAGGTGAAATTGATTCAAGAGCGGCTTCGCACGACATAGTCTAGGAAGAAAAGCTATGTGGATAGGAAGGTTCGTGATGTGTCTTTCATGGTCGGGGAGAAGGTTCTACGTATCACCCATGAAGGGTTTTATGAGGTTTGGGAAGAGGGGCAAGTTGGGCCCCCGGTTCATTGGTCCTTTTTAGGTACTTCAGAGGATAGTGGAGGTAGCTTAAAATTGCTTTTCCACCTAGCTTGTCGAGTGTGCATCCACTATTTCATTTTTCCATGCTCCGGAAGTATATCGGCGATCTGTCCCATGTTTTGGATTTTAGCACGGTTTAGTTGGATGGTGATTTGACTTATGATGTGGACCCGGTGGAAATTTTGGAGAGTCAGGTTCGGAAGTTGAGGTCAAAGGATATAACTTCAGTGAAGGTGCAGTGGAGAGGTCAGTCTATGGAGGAGGCCACTTGGGAGACCGAGCGAGATATGCACAACCGTTATCCTCATCTTTACACAGCTTCTGGTATGTCCCTATACTCGTTCGAGGACGAACAATTGTTTTAAGAGGGGGAAGATGTGATGTCTCGGCTGGTCGTCTTGAGAGTTATAGCCCTGATTCCCCATTAACTGCTTTCCTAGTATCTATTTATGCTATTGTGATTTTCCGGGAGGTTTCCTTTTGGTTTTTGGAGTGTTTTGGGACACTTAGTCCCAAAACACTTCAGAGGTCAAAGGATATAACTTCAGTGAAGGTGCAGTGGAGAGGTCAGCCTGTGGAGGAGGCCACTTGGGAGACCGAGCGAGATATGCACAGTCGTTATCCTCATCTTTACACAGCTTCTGGTATGTCCCTATACTCGTTCGTGGACGAACGATTGTTTTAATAGGGGGAAGATGTGATGTCTCGGCCGGTCGTCTTGAGAGTTATAGCCCTGATTCCCCATTGACTGCTTTCCCAGTATCTATTTATGCTATTGTGATTTTCCGGGAGGTTTCGTTTTGGTTTTTGGAGTGTTTTGGGACACTTAGTCCCTAAACGGAAGCTTAAGCCTTAGGATTTGGACTGTAGTCGGAACTATGTGAAGACAACTCTAGAATGGAGTTTCGTCGGTTCCGTTAGCTCCGTTAGGTGATTTTGGACTTAGGGACATGTGTGGATTGGGTTTTGGAGGTCGGTAGCTCATTTCGACTTGAAATGGTGATAGTCGAAGTTTTTGAGATTTTGGCCAGCATTGAAATTTTTGATATCCGGATCGGATTCCGATTTCGGAAGTTGGAGTAGGTCCGTAGGGCTGAATATGACTTGTGTGAAAAATTTGGGGCCTGTTGGACGTGGTTTTTTAGGTTTGAGCATCAGTTGTCGAATTTAAAAAGTCCTAAGTTCTTTAAGTTAATTCGGAGATGATTCATGATTTTAGCTTTGATTGATGTCGTTTGGGGGCTCGTCTAAGTTCGTATGGTGTTTTAGGATTGGTTAGTATGTTTGGTTGAGGTCCGGGGGCCTTGGGTGAGTTTTGGGTGCTTAACAGATGGAAAATTGGACTTGTGCATATTGTGAAGTTTGCTTGGTTCTGGTGTTTTCACACCTGGGGTGGGAAGTCTGCAGGTGCGGCCCCGCAGAAGCAAGAGAGAGGTTGCAGGTGCGCTTTTAGTCTTAGGATCCAGTGGTCGCAGATGCGACGCATGAGCCGCAGAAGCGGAGCCACATCTGCGGAATGGTGATTGCAGAAGCGGATTGGGGAGGAAGCCATGTTTTCACAGAAATTGATGAGTTAGCGCAGAAATGCATCCGCAAATGCAGAAATATGCGCGCAAGTGTAGAGTCCGAGGATTTAATGAAATTCCGTAGGTGCAGAGCTTTAGCTGCATAAGCGGTTAATGGACCGTAGGTGCAGTTTAACTGGCAGAAAATGGGCCAAATCGAGGGTTTGATTCATCTCTTCATTTTTGGACTTGGGAGCTCAGAAATTGGTGATTTTTCAAGGGATTTTCAGAGAGAGCTTTGGGTAACGATTCCTAACTTGTCTTTGGTTGTATTTAATTAATCTATTGTTGTTTCCTCCATTTAATTTTGGATTAGGATTGAAAAGTTGGGAAAAATGGGGGAAAAGTCCCCCAAACGAATTTCCGAGTTTTGATTGGGATTTAAACATCAAATTTGGATAATTTTGGTACGAGTGAACTCGTGACTGAATGGGTGTTCATAGTTGGTAACTTTTACTCGATTCCGGGACGTGTGCCCGGGGAGGCTTTTTGGGGAGAATTTCCAATTTCTTCCTTTAGCTTTGACTTCAGTAGCTAGATTAGTTTCTTGTAGTTGTATTCATGTTATGTAATTGATTTTGGCTAGATTTGGGCCATTAAGAGTTGGATTTTCGTGGAAAGAGCATTGTTTCAGATTGATTTGAGCTTGGTTCGAGGTAAGTGGCTTGCCTAACCTTGTGTGCAGGAAATCCCCTTAAGATTTGTACTGTTATTATATATGAGCGCCGTGTATGTGAGGTGACGAGTACATACACAGGCTAATTGTTGTAAAAAAATAGATTTCTACGAAGTAACAACCTGCTTTTCTTCTTATTTGAGCCTTATCAGCATGTGTAGTATCCTGCTAGACTAGAATGACATGCCTACTTGCCTTAACTATTTATCTGAACTACGTGCAACATGTTTAGTGAATTACCTATTTTTTCTTAACTTGTACTTAGGCTGAATTGTAGAATTCCGTGTTGTAATTGTTGAATTCTATTGTTTGGGCTGCATATTTACTTTGGGACTACGGAACGGTATTCCTGAAAATTCCCCTGTTTTGCACATTTACTTTGGGACTACGGAACGGTTTTTCGGAAGATCCCCTGTCTTGCATATTTACTTTGGGACTATAAAACGGTATTCCAGGAGATCTCCCTACACATTTACGTTTGGGACTACGAGTCGGTATCTCGGGAGATCCCTTGTTTTATTTATGTGTATTGAGCTGTTATATTTCTATGATTTCTTCCTTGTTCAATTCTAGTACTTATTTTACTGTGATATTACATTTTGCCTTGATTTATTACTTATATACGAGTAGATCCGTGACCTGACCTCGTCACTACTCGACCAAGGTTAGACTTGGCACTTTCTGGGTACCATTGTGATGTACTCACGCCCTTTCTTGCACATGTTTTTCGTGTACAGATCCAGGATCTTCCTACCATCCTCGCTCATAGTTGCAGCCGCTGCTGTCGAAGACTTCAGGTTACATCTGCCCGCGCCCGCAGATCCTCGGAGTCCCCCTCTATCCCCTTATGTTCATTTTTCCCGCTTTTCTATAGAAAATGATGTATAGAACAATTAAGACTTCTTAAGAGCATGTGACTTACGATATTCCTTGTCTTGGGAGTGTTTTGTACATTTCGAAAGTCGATAATTGTATATGTCGAGCGGCATTCAGTTGCTTACTTAGATTATTATTACCGTAGTTGTTAACGTTCATGCTTTCATTTTGTTTCCGCAAAGTGTTAGGCTTACCTGGTCGTAGAGACTAGGTGCCGTCACGACTGTTCACGAAGGGAGAATTTAGGTCGTGACAGAGAAATATTCTGCTTCTCTACTGGTTGATAAACAAAATTAAATGCAAGAATCTTTAAAAAGCCAACTAAAGCATAAATCAAATGTAGACTTTCCAAAATAGAAATGGTTCAATAGAAAATCAAGAGAAGAAGAGTATAAGCACAAGAATTAAGAGGGATTTAGCTATAAATCACTAATGCTGAAATTTGTAGTATCATTTTTACCAATATTGCACCAATTACAGTTAAAGTACTATTGGAGATATTTGGACAAATACACTAAGTAAACTAAAATTCTGAATGGTCATGAAAACAAAAAAAATAGAAAAAATGCCAGAATCAAAAGGGAACATATGCTCAGCTTGAACTTCCTTTTTGTGCATCGGTTTATGGAGTCCAAATTTTCAATAAACTACGCTTCAATCCCAACATATTGAGGTTGTTGGAGTCTATAACTTAATAGTATGACTAAAATAACAGAGAACAAAATGCACATACTACTCTGACTTCGTGTGTCAAATAAAACTTCTTTTTCCTCTCAAGGAAATAAATTTAAGAAGCATCAGGACCAGACCAAGAATTTCATATAATTAAACCAGTTAGTCAGAGAAATAATTTATATATGATATAGATATCTATAATCGAAGTTTTTACCTTTTCTTTTATTCCAGGTTCTACTTCTTTTGCGTTCTTCTTTCTCTTAGGAGCTCTCAGCAAAGAAACAAGACAAGAGCAACATATGAATTGGCTATAGCAAGTATTCGTATTAGGGATAGTGAGCAAACTGATAACTAAAATTTCTCAAACAAGTCATCTATCTGACGCGAACTAAAGCTTCTTTACTTAGGATCTAATAAATGTTGCAAGTCTTAGTCTGGTTTTAAATTTATAGTTCGAACACCTACTCCATTTCATAGCATGAAAAATACTCTAAAGAAGATTAAATTTCAAAACAATCATTTCCGAGCACAAATATTTTTTTTTCTTTTTTCTCCCAAACTAATATGAAAAATTTGGAGTAGCTTTATCCCCGATGGTATCAAGATTTTGAGTAAAAAGCTGAGATTCGTAATAAAGTACACTAACCTCGTGTCGCCACGATATATTTCGAGTAGAGGAGCATCCAGAAAGCAGTCGCAAAAGTGAGCTTAACCACATTTAAAAACAACAGAAAGATGTGGCTTCACTTGAATCCCAAAATAGTAGCAAAAGATGTTTTACCGACAAAAGTGCTAACATATGATAGTCATTCAACTTGCTTGTCTTTTCTACAAAGTTGAATCTCATATTAAATTTAGAAGGAACAGAAATTTCAAATACCTCTCAGTAGTTTTTCGGAGGAAATTTTTTCATTTTCGCCTTATATTTGTTGTACGAACCATTGCCTTTGCTTGATGTGTGGGGGTCTCTTGTTTCTCTGTGGCAACATGTTTAATTTTTTGTTTACTTCCTTCTGTAACATCCTTGATGGTGGCTGGCATTTGTGAGATGACCAAATTAGTTTTGTCCATGAAAGACAAAATAACTATCTTTCCTGGCACTGCCTCATTGTTTCTTGTAAACAACTTTTTTATTTGAATCTTGAAGATTTTGCCAGTCAGTAGCTTTTGGGCGTTCACCTGAAGCAACAATTCTTTCTGAAAAGATAAAATTAGTTATTTATGTGGGAGAGGAGACTCAACTTGGAGAAGATACATGTTTGTGATTTTTTAGTGTACGTTGACATTACATATATCATAAATCTCTTCCCAATTGAGTAGTAATATTTTTTTCTGCGTGCTCGTCGGAAATGGTTGATGTTGTAGAACCGCTATGGTGTGCAAGCATGACTTCAAATTAGCATCTAGTTATAAGATAAATGATTGCTTAGTTAAAAAGATGGTGAGTATATTATTATTAAATATAAACAATTATGTGGAAAATTATGTGGAAGAATATTGTTGCATTTTTACCTGGGAACCAACTGGGTAGATCGACGACAATCAGTGCAGTAGAATTTTCTCCGTGAGATAGTTCATGTGAAGTGCTGTTTGCAGTCTTAACAAGCTAGGATACAGAATCGTTCGTTCTCATTTTTGTAGTGCGACTTCAGACTGTATGTAGAGTATTTTGCCCCAGAAACTGCAAAGATGCCACACATTCACTTTTTATTTTTAGAGAATAAAGGTAAAAATTTGTAATAGTATATATATGAATATTTAGTGTGCTTAGTGGATCTTGCTGTTTGATTTATGCAATTGGTACTATCTCTTCTTCGAAAGGAACAAATAAAAGAGAGCATGTTGGACTTGTGCTCTTTACTGTGTATGCAATAAGCATTTGCTCATTTGTTGGGCCCATCAAGTATATTAACATCTCAAAATTAGTTCTTTTCTATATTCAAGCACATGCAGGACCAATAATGTATTCATAGAGAAATAAATCTGCAATACCATGTTCTCAGCGCATTCGCTTGCGGGTATGGAGGATTGATTTCGATTGTTATACCGAATCTGTTAGTCAATCCGGCATGCATTTGAATATTCAGTTCTAATTTGTTCGCCTACTATATGAAAAACTAAAATATAATTGTGTATATACTTTACCTGTATGGAATATGTTGGTCAATCCTGCATGCATTTGAGTTGCTTTACCTGACGACGACTTTGGCCTTGCAGTTTTTCTAGCAAGGATGACTGGTATTGTTTAAGTTGTTTGAGTAGTTTGTTCCCATCATGATCAATAAAATCTTCCCAAAGTGTGAACTTAGTTCGTTTTTTCCTGTATAAAATGGAAAGAAATTGTTAAATTGATGTGTTAAATGATCATGGAAATTGTATACGGTCAAAACCGGGTGTGGCCGATTTTGAGGTTTCGACGGCATGTCGAGCCCGACCTTGATTGTATCGGAGCAGAATCCGAGGATCGGCCTCAAGGTGCATTCTTCGAGGAAGTATATCAAGAGATCGGAATACCTCGAGACAGAATAAAGATCGAGGACCGTCATGGAAAGGCGGAAAACTCCCAAGAGCACGTGGTTAAAGCTGACAACGCCTGTAAGAATAGTGCAAGTCCGTACCGGACCATTAAATAGTTGTACCAGCTGTATTTCTTTGTAATAATTACACATGTACCATGTTAGGATCTCCCCTCCTATATAAAGGGTACCCTTATCATTTTTTGGACACATGATATTCGATACAACAACAGGAACATTCTCTTCTCTCTTACCTAAACGTGCTCAAATATTTGTTCTACAGATTTATTGCTTTCCATTTATTGTGTTCATTAAT
This sequence comes from Nicotiana undulata, assembly GCA_005239495.1. Classification (NCBI taxonomy): domain Eukaryota; kingdom Viridiplantae; phylum Streptophyta; class Magnoliopsida; order Solanales; family Solanaceae; genus Nicotiana; species Nicotiana undulata. Next base: position 26,383 of record ML252097.1, read on the forward strand.
TGTTCTTCATTTATTGCTCATTATTGATCATAAAAGGCTGTCCTTGAGTCCCTACATACTGTTATATCTTCATCGATCCTCCTTTGTTAAGTATACCAGCCCGACCTCGAGGCCCTACTTCGGCCAGCTCGAGACCCTATCATCTGACAGCTCGGTTTGCATATCGTTACTTTCCTCTACTCTTACCGTATTTTCCTAACTCATACTTAGGATATATTTCCTAACAACTAGTATTAAAATAAATCACATATTTTTAGAACCACAAAATTAAATATAATTGTAATTACCATTTTCAAGGTAAACAGTTTGGTGCCCACTATGGGGCTAAATAATAGTGATTATTTTACTACTGGTTTACTGAAAACACAAGTCTTTCTTTACACTTTTTTTTGTCCAAGAATCTTTGATTTCAGGTAAAAAATGTCTAACTTAGTGAATGCACATGAAAACAACGATCTTGAGGATCATGGAGAGAACGGTGTAGCTGTTTTAGGTGCCGATGTACCACTGCAAAACCCTGAGATGGTGCCAACATCAATCCCTGTGGATGTGGGCTAACGCAACGCCTAACATGTCGATATAAGCTCTCATACCGACGGAGGCGTACGCCGGGAAAGCCAACATGAAGCGCAGAAAACTCCAGCTCGGAAGGAAAGAGAGGTTAGCCTTCATGTCATTTTTGAAATGTTACCGGAACAACAAGTGGCTATTTCTCAGCTACAAAGCCATAAAAACCCCAAGCACAACACCACCGGAAACGACTCCTCGAGTCGAGCATGCACCGGAGAGGTCGAGCAACAATGGGTCAGCAGCCGACCCCGCTATTATGAAGATGCTTGAGGACCTCACAAAGAGGATTGAATTAGGTGAAAAGAAGATAGAAGATAACGACAAAAGGGTGGAGACCTATAACTCGAGGTCGATCAGATCCCGGGCGCACTCCCGATTCTGAAGGGTATAGATTCAAAGAAGTTCGTGCAAAAGTCATTCCCATCAAGTGCGGCTCCAAAGCCCATCCCAAAGAAATTCTGAATGCCCGATCTCCCGAAGTATAATGGGACCTCGAACCCCAATGAGCACATCACTGCTTACACTTGTGCTGTAAAAGGAAATGACCTGAAGGGCGACGAGATTGAATCCATCCCGTTGAAAAAATTTGGAGAACCACTATCAAAGGGGGCCATGATGTGGTATCATAAACTACCCCTAAACTTGATAGATTCGCTTGCCTTGTTGGCAGACTCTTTTGTAAAGGCACATGTCGGTGCCATCAAGGTCACTACAAGGAAGTCCGACGTCTTCAAAATCAAACAAAGAGAAAACGAGATGCTGAGGGAATTTGTATCTCTCTTTCAAATGGAGCGAACGGAATTACCACCAGTCTCTGATAACTGGGTAGTGCAGGCCTTCATTCAAGGCTTGAATGAACGAAGCTCAATAGCTTCGAAGCAACTGAAGAAGAATTTGGTTGAGTATCCCACCGTAACTTGGGCGGATGTCCACAACAGATACCAGTCAAAAATTAGGGTCGAAGACGACCAGTAAGGAGTCTCCTCGGGCTCAGTATACCCTAGCAGGCTCCTAGCTAAGGAATCCAAGTCTACAGAAAGGGAGCAGAGATCAAGCAAAGAAAGATATCGGCCATATGCCAAAGACTGGAAAGACACTCCAAGACGAGATATACCTCGAAATGACCCGAGGATAATTCAGGGCCAGAATTGCCGGGGACTTATGAGCAAAACCAGATTTTACAAACATTCGATGCCGGTGGAGGCACCCCGATTTTCAGAATACAACTTCAACATCAATGTCTCGAACATCATGTCTATCATGGGTAGGATCAGATATACCAGGTGGCCGAAACCCGCGCTGTCAGATCCTTCTCGAAGGCACCCCTGCTTAATGTGCGAATATCACGTCATCCACGGTCACATGACCGAGGATTGTATGCAGCTTCGAAAGGAGGTGGCTCGGTTGATTGGTTAAGGGCATCTTCGAGAATTCCTCAGCGATCAAGCCAAGATCCACTTTCGAGAAAGAGTGGAAAACATGAGGAATGAACCAAAAGCACCTCAGCACATCATTCACATGATCATTGGAGGAACCGACGTTCCCCAAGGATCCGTGATAAAACAGACAAAAGTATCCGCCGCAACAGAAAAGAAAGCTTGGATATATATGCCTGAGGATATCCTTGCATTCAATGAAGAGGACTTCTAGGCCTTGTCTCAACCACATAATGATGCACTGTTAATTTCCTTTCTCTTGAATAACATTCAAATTAAACGTGTGCTCGTGGATCCATGTTGCTCGACCAACATAATCAAGTCGAAGGTGGTGAAGCATCTCAGTCTGCTCGATCAAATCGTATCCACCTCTCGAGTCCTCAATGGATTCAACATGGGAAGCGAGACAACGAAGGGGGAAATCGTCTTCCTTGTCAACATGATATGAACCGTTCAAAACACCAAGTTTCATGTCATGGAAGGTAACATGAGATACATTGCCTTGCTTGGGAGGCCGTGGATACACTACATGAGGCAGTACCATCAACCCTTCATCAGATGATGAAGTTCGCAACAAACGACAGTGTAACAACAGTGTACATAGAGCAACATGCAGAAAAGGATATGTTCCCGGTACACAATGTGGCACCAACATCCTCCATCTCGGAGGACCTAGAGGACAAACAGGTCCCCAAGGACGATGGAAAAGACACTACTCGAACCTTCGTTTCCCCAAAAGAATCAGACGCAACAAAATCAACGATTGAAGATCTGGAGCAGGCTGTTTTGATCAAACATCTCCCAGATCGGAAGGTATACCTGGGAACGGGGTTAACCCTCAAACTCAGGAAAAAACTCATTCAATTTCTCATTAACAACATCGATTGCTTTGCTTGGTCCTATTTAGACATGACAGGGATCCTACCGGAAATAACCACCCATCGACTAAGAGTCGACCCCAGGTTCAAACCGGTAAAGCAAAAAAGAAGACCTCAGTCTGAGGTAAAACATGCATTCATTAAGGATGAGGTAACAAAATCCTGAAAATAGGGTCCATTAGGGAAGTAAAATATCCCGAATGGTTGGCGAACGTGGTAGTAGTTCCCAAAAAGGGGAATAAATTAAGAATGTGCGTAGATTATAAAGACTTGAATAAAGCATGCCTTAAATATTTGTTCCCGCAGCCCAAGATCGATCGCTTGATTGATGCCAAGGCTGGCCACGAGATCCTCACTTTTCTCGATGCCTTCTCCGGGTATAATCAAATTCAGATGAACCTCGAGGACAGGGAAAATACTTCGTTCATCACGAAGTATGGTACATACTGCTATAATGTAATGCCCTTCGGGCTAAAAAATGCAGGAGCCACGTACCAATGCCTGGTTAATAAGATGTTCGAATATCAAATAGGCAAATCTATGAAAGTTTACATTGACGATATGCTAGTTAAGTCCCTGCGCACAGAGGACCATTTGACTCACTTACAGGAAATATTCGACATCCTTAGAAGCTACAACATGAAGCTCAGCCCCGAGAAATGTGCCTTCGCGGTAGGTTCGGTCAAATTATTAGGCTTCATGGTGTCAAACAGGGGGATCGAGATCAACCCCGACAAAATCAAGGCCATCGAAGAAATCACGGTGGTAAACAATGTAAAGGTCGTACAACGGCTGACCGGGCGGATAACGGCCTTGGGTCGATTCATTTCAAGATCATCAGATAGGATTCATCGTTTCTTCTCATTACTCAAAAAGAAAAACAACTTCGAATGGACTCCGGAATGCCAACATGCCTTAGAAGAGTTGAAGCGATATCTATCGAGCCCACCTTTATCCACACCCCGAAGGAGGATGAAACGTTGTACTTATACCTGGCTGTATCCGAGGTAGTTGTAAGAGGTGTGCTGGTTCAGGAAGAACAAGGTACGTAATTCCCTGTTTACTATGTAAGTCGGACCCTGAGAGATGCCGAAACCAGGTATCCGCACTTAGAAAAATTGGCTCTTGCGTTAATAAGTGCATCTCGAAAATTAAAGGCTTATTTTCAATGTCATCGTATTTGTGTTTTACCAATATATCCTCTTCGAAGAATATTGCATAAACCCGAACTATCGGGTCGACTAGCCAAATGGGACATCGAACTTGGGGGGTATAACATCGAATATCAGCCCCGAACGACTATCAAGTCCCAAATTTTAGCGGACTTCGTGGCCGACTTTACACCCTCCCTTTTGCCCGAGGTAGAAAAAGAACTCTTACTAAAAATGGGCACATCATAGGGGGTATGGACCTTATTCACTGATGCTGCCACGAACGTGACAGGGTCTAGGCTCGGCATAGTTCTAAAGACACCCACGGGCGGCATGATTAGACAATCTGTAAAAACTTTAATGTTGACTAGCAACGAAGACGAGTACGAGGTTATGATTACAAGTCTCGAATTGGCCAAAGGCTTGGGAGAAGAAGTCATCGAAGCAAAATCTGATTCCCTTCTGGTAGTAAACCAGGTAAATGAGAGCTTCGAGGTTCGAAAAGACAGGATGCAAAGGTACCTAGACAAACTTCAGATCACTTTGCATCGCTTCAAAGAATGGACTCTGGTCCACATACCTAGAGAGAAAAACATTGAGGCCGATGCACTCGCAAACCTGGGATCATCCATCGAAGAAGATGACATACTCCCCAGGGCTGTTGTTCAGCTATCTAAATCAGTGATTGAAGAAGGCTACACCGATATCAACTCCACCAGTCTGACATGGGATTGGAGAAATAAGTACATCGATTATTTGGGAAGCGGGAAGCTACCCGCGGACCCAAAGGAATAGATGGCCCTACGAACCAAAGCATCTCGGTTCTCACTCGACGAAAATGGAACTCTATACAGAAGGACCTTCGATGGGCCCCTAACATTATGCTTGGGATCGGGGGACACTGATTATGTGCTCCGAGAAATCCATGAGGGCACCTGCAGAAATCACTCTGGTGCCGATTCTTTAATTCGAAAGGTGATTAGAGCAGGTTACTATTGGGACATCAGGGAGAAGGACATCAAAGAATTCGTCCGAAAATGTGACAAATGCCAGAGATTTGCACCGATTATTCACCAACCCGGTGAACAACTACATTTGGTCTTATTTCCCTGTCCATTCATGAAATAGGGAATGGACATCGTCAGTCCCCTGCCAACGGCACCAGGTAACAGTAGATTTATTCTATTTATGACTGACTACTTCTCAAAATGGGTGGAAGCGCAGGCCTTCGAGAAGATAAGAGAAAAATAAGTCATCGACTTCATCTAGGACCACATCATGTATCGATTCGGGATCCCCTCCAAGATAACATGTGATAACGGGAAGCAGTTCATCAGAAGCAAAGTAACAAAGTTCCTCAAAAATCACAAAATCAAAAGAATCCTATCAACGCCCTACCACCCATGTGCAAATGGTCAGGTCGAATCCAAAAATAAGACCATCATTCAAAACTTGAAAAAGAAGTTCAAAAATGCGAAAGGAAAATGGAGAGAAATGCTGCTCAAGGTGATTTGGGCGTATCGAACAACTCCCAAATCGAGCACAGTAGAGACGCTGTTCTTTTTGGTGTATGGGTCCGAGTCTTTGATGCTGGTCGAGGTTGGAGAGCCAAGCGCCAGATTCCTACAAGCCACTGAGGACTCAAACAATAAGTCCATGACTACAGCCCTCGAACTTCTAGATGAAAAGCGAGAAGCTTCACTAGTCCGAATGGCCTCCCACAAACAAAGGATCGAAAGATACTATAATAGGAGAACAAACCTCTGACATTTCAGAGTTGGGGACTTAGTCCTAAGGAAAGTCACACTCAACACTCGAAATCCAAATGAAGGAAAGCTAGGCCTGAGCTGGGAAGGACCGTACCGCATCCTCGGAGTAATCGGCAAAGGATCCTAAAAACTCGGCACCATGGAAGGCGAGCAACTTCCAAGCAATTGGAACATATCAATCAAACACTATTATTTCTGAGGTATAACCTTCTCCCTTTCTATTTTGTGCTTCACACTAAATTTTACAAGTGTCCGATGGAAGACACAGAGTCATCCTTCAACTCTAAGACCTTGGGTTTTAAAGCATACGTTGCACTCTATTTCCCTCCGATCGAGTTTTCTCCAAAAGGGTTTTACCGGCAAGGTTTTTAACGAGGGAACATCTATATGCCACTTATGGAGAACTCAACAATATTCAAGTCTTCTTTTCAATCAACCTCAAATACCTGGGGGCATCCCCCCGGGAGATCATCTCCTCGAAGAAATTGAAATATGCCAAAGAGGGTCTCGACAAGAGAACGATATATCGGACCTAACGATCGAATGAACCATTTTCGCGTAGAATAATCGAACCCTCGATGGCGAAAACATGTATGCTTGTACCAAGTAATCAAAGGAGTATCTTTTATCACCAAAACATTTTGCGCTTCAAATAAGTTTGCTATTTTCACAAGAAACAGCTCAAAGGCCAAAAATCTTCGAGCACTCGGGGACTGTCATTGACAACTAGCTCATCGAGCCACCAAAAACTTGAAGTCGTAAGACCTCGATCAGGAAACTTCGAGCTCGTAAGACCTCGATGAGGCAACATCGAATCCATAAGACCTCCACGAGGCATTTTCGAAGATATAAGCCCTCAATGAGGCAACGCCAAATGCGTAAGACCTCAACAAGGCAACTTTGAACTCATAAGCCCTCAATGAGGCAACATCGAACCTGTAAGACCTCAAGCAAGGCATGTCCAAATTTGTAAGACCCTTAAAAAGGGCGTAATCCCGATATTAAAGTCAAGGCTATATGTTCGAACTTGTAAGACCCCTAAAAAGGCATACCCTCGATATAGACGCCGATGATATCTCACTCGGGGTCTAAAAGGCAATGGCCAAACATAAAGACTATGATCATATCAAAAGGCTCCAGCCAAATTAACGCGGTTCAGAGACGTCTGATTGCCGCCATAAAATTGATGTCCATCAAGTACTTCGAAAAGAACCAGTTGATCAGGCTACCCTCGGCATAAACAAAAGAGCTTCGATCATATCAGCTCCAAACACTGAAAAGGCTTCGAAACAATCAACTTTCGAGAAAAAGGCTTCGAAATTGAGGTTCTTATCGAACCATCGAAGAGTCAGACGAACACAAAAACTTCAAAAGTCTTTAGCCAAAAAGAGGGGAAACTATAGCCATATTAAAGGTCGTATCGACCCAATTCAAAAAGAACCTCAGAGCTGATCTAAAAAGATCCTAAGGTCCAATGCGTAAGAGCCTAAGAGCCAGCCTAAAAAGCCTAAGGGCCAATGCGTAAGAGCCCAAGGGCCAGCCTGAAGGGCCTCGAGGTCGATTTTAAAATCTAAGGGTCGATGAGCTCAAGTCAAAACTTGACTCGGGGACTTAGCCCCAAACGGTCAACTATCGGCCATTACCGATTGCTCATCAAGAGCAAAATCTAAGGGTTTATTTTGAAGTCCAAATTTTTGGACCAATTATCAACAAGCATCACAGTCTATTCAAAAAAAGCAAAGAAAAGATGAGAAATGACGAAAAACAAAAGTCCTTTTATTTATATTGAAGGAATCACAAGGGTGTATTTACAAGGCTTATTCCTGGAGACCTTACACAAAAAAAAGAGAACGAATAAAAACCTAATCTACCATCGGGGTTCCGCCTTCAACGGCTCCCTCGGAGGTTGTGCCTTCAACGACTCAGCCCTCGGCCCCCAAGTCTTCGACGACCTCTTCCCCCTCGGAGAGCTCGACTTTGTCTTCATCATCTTCCTAGACACTGCTCGAATCACCTTCAGAAGTAAGTAGGGCTGCCGATTCCGCTTCTAGGGTCTTCACCCTCTCGATCACAGTAGACAGATCGATGCCCCCTGCATGTATGTCCTCGAGAGCCTGCCTCCGAGATCTTAATTGGGCATGCTCCACGGCTTGGGTCAATTGCAGCTCGACTTCCTCTAACACCTTCCTGGCCTGAGCATTTGCAACAACAACTTCCTCTTTGTACGAGGATAAGAGTGCATCGGCTTCATCCCTGGCCGAAGATAGCACGACAACCGATTCAGCGTGGAGGTCCTTGTACTTACTACTCTCCACCCTCGCATCTTGAAGATGATGCTCAACCGATGCCAACTTCCCCTGGAGGGTATCTCTCTCGGAGACTATCTCATTCACATGCTGGTTGAGCCCAAGAATCTCGTTGTCCCTGGCCTAGAGCTCCTCCCTCATCAGGGCATCTTTTTTCTCAAGCTACAAAAATCAACCCAAAGGCGTTAAACGCTAAAGTCGGGTAAGCATATCAATAAAGGAGGATGGAGTCTGTATTACTTGCTCAGCAAGGTCGGGCCGCTCTCGAGACACCGCCTACAAATGAGCCCGAAGGTCGTGGAGTTCTTCCTCCTTCTCGGTGAAAAGCGCTCTAAGCTCATCAGCCTCTGATGAGAGCCTCCTGCACTCTTCCTCGTAATGGGTCAGCTATGCCTGAGACTTGGCAAAAGCCTGATTGTAAAGCACTATGGTGTGAAAGAGCAAAAGAAACAAAATTAGAAAGATGAGGATTAGATCTCTGAACATAGCCTACGAAAAATTACCTATTTGCAAAGCCTCTCAGCCTCACCGAAAATGAATAAGGCGTTAAGCTCGGGGTTTTCCTCGACCCTAGTGAAGAGTCCTTCAAACATGTCCTTATCTCTGATGGATACCCCCACATCGGAATACTCTATATTTTGGGCATCCCGCATATTCCTCGGAGACAAAGTTGGCCCCGATGGGGAATCACTTACTTCAATAACCCTGACTGGATTGATCGGGGCCTTCTCTTGCTTCTAGAGAACTTCAGAACTAGGCTCCTCCAGCTCGCCTACTGAGTGCCCTCCAGCTCAGGGAATATTTTGGCCGTCAACCAGCTCGGGGGCATTATATGGTCCACCCTCGAAGGCCTCTTCGGCCCGAGGCGGGACAACAATGAAAACAAATTCTAATGTAGAAGCCTCCGGCTCAACAGCCATCGACTCAACAAGATGTGGAACAATCATGTTTCCTCTTCCTGCGGGTGCTACCGGGGAATCATTTTTCTCTTAGCCTCTAGCTCGGAGGCTCTCTGATACCTCTGGAGTTAAGGCTGCTGAATCGGCCTTAGGCTTTTCCGCTTTAGCCTTCTTTGGCTTCGAGGACTCGGACGACGATTTCCTTCTCCTTTTCTTCTCTTTGCTAGGTTTTAGGGTATCCACTTCCCCAGACGGTTCTTCTCTCATCAAAGAGGCCTCTCCCAGACCTGCACCAACACAAAACATAAACACAAGAAATGAGGACACAGTCGGGGGTATCTCTTCTAAGGAGCTCAAGTACAGCAGGAGTGAAAACTCACCATGATTTTTGGCTTCCCATCTAGCCCTGGACAGGTCTCTCCATACGCGCTCGGCATACGGGCAAGTCGAATCGAGCTGGCCAACCCACCCGATAGATCCTTAACCGCTCTGGGATACCACACAATATCTGCATCATCGAAGGAAATTAGTTCGTGGTGAATTTGATCCAAGGTAAAAAGAAAAAACTTAATTAACGTATTCACTTACGTTTCATATTCCATTCTTCAAGGAATGTCATCCTCTCCACTAAAATTAGATCTGAGGTCCTAACTCGGACGAAGCGGCTCATCTATCCTCTGTCCCTGACCTTGTCCGTGCAAGCAAAGAGAACTTTTGAGGCCCGTTTTTGAAGTTTAATCAGACCTCCCCGGTAAAGTCGAGGACTGTACATTCTAATCAAGTGATCGAGGGTAAAAGGCTTTCCCTTGACCATGTTTGAAAAATGCCAGATCATATAAATGATGCGCCAAAATGCCAGATGGATCTAGCTGAGGTTCACTCGATATTTCCTGCAGAAGTCAAGGATAACTAGGTCTATTGACGGTACAGATGGATCTACCAGACCAAGGATAAATGGATAGGTGTATACACTAAGGAAATCGGCCTTGTATGTTGTTATGTCTTCTTCACGAGAGGGAATATCCACCAGCACCACTTCCCCCCAGCGTCAATTGTCCTTCACCTTCTCAGTGTCTATTATTAGGCTAATATATAGGGACATGGGCTCACACCGTCCCGACTTTGAAGAAGGCTTGTCAACCTTGAAATCGGAGGTTGTTTCACAGGGTCCTGGGATGCACTCCTCGAGACGAGGGGGTACTATTGCCTTGACCCTAGACGAGCGTGGAGAAGAGGAATATTTATCATCCCGAGGGACAATTTTTGTGGTCTTCGCCATTCTTGCTGAAAGATTTCAGAGGGAAGGAGAAAATTTAATTAGGGAAGGAACACAAGAATGAAGTAGGAAGAACTCTTCTGAAGGTTTGAAGATGCACTGAAAAATAAGGGGCGAAGGAAGGAGCAATTATAGGGGCCAGTCATGTACGTTGGGGGAGGCCAAAAGACAGCCAACCCCGTAATCAATTCGAAGGCTTTTCAAGAGCTATGCGAACGTGAGTTTTGAGCATCCCTTTTGTCACATCAATCGCTTGATATGGCGTAACTGACGCAATGATGAAAGCATTAAAGAGTTGGAGAATTCAAATCGTTTCTTGTATTTTCATTCTGAGAAATGCGGGGACTATCTGTATACGATCAAAACCGGAAGTGGCCAATTTTGAGGTTTCTACGGCATGCCGAGCCCGACCTCGATGGTATCGGAGCAGAATTCAAGGATCGACCCCGAGGTGCATTATTCGAGGAAGTATATCGAGGGATTGACATACATAGATACATAATAAAGATCGAGGAACGTCGTGGAAAGGCGGGAAACTCCCAAGAGCACGTGGTTAAAGCTGACAACGCCTGCAAGAATAGTGCAAGTCCGTACCGGATCATTAAATAGTTGTACCAGCTGTATTTCTTTATAATAATTACACATGTACCATGTTGGGATTTTCCCTCCTATATAAAAAGGACCCTTATCATTTTTTGGAAACATGATATTCAATGCAACAACAAGAACATTCTCTGCTCTGTAACCTAAACATGCTCAAATATTTGTTCTACAGATTTATTGCTTTCCATTTATTGTGTTCATTAATTGTTATTCATTTATTTCTCATGTTGATCATAAAAGGCTATCCTCGAGGCCCTTCATACTGTTATTTCTTCATCGATCATCCTTTGTTAAGTATACCAGCCCGACCTCGAGGCCCTGCTTCGGCCAGCTCGAGACCCTATCATCTGACTTCTCGGTTTGCATATCGTTACTTTCCTCTACTCTTACCTTATCTTCCTAACTCATACTTAACATCTATTGCCTAAAAACTGGTATTAAAATAAATCACATATTTTTAGAACCACAAAATTAAATATAATTATAATTACCATGTACAAGGTAAACAGGAATCGCAATGGTTAAGCAGCACAAATGAGCAGCAACTAGAACATTTAAGTGTTATACACCATTAAAAATCAACACATTTTGGTATCTGAATGCGCAATAATTTCAATAATGTAATTATTTTGCAAGAAACCGGTTATTCTCTCAATTATTAACTATTCATTCCTAACAAAATATTCTGTAACGACCCGGCCGGTCGTTTCGAGAGTAATAGCCCCGTTTCCTTGATTTATTCTTCTTTTTTGCTTTACAGGTGTATTACATTGTATCGGGTTGTTTGGTTCGGGTCCGGAGTGGTTTTGGAGAGAAATTGAGACACTTAGTCTCTTTATAAGAAGCTTTAGTTGTAAAAGTCAAACGGATGTTTACTCTTGTGTAAACAACCTCGGATTTGAATGTTGATGGTTCAGTTAGCTCCGTTAGGTGATTTTTGACTTAGGAGCGCGTCCGGAATGTGATATGGTGGTCCGCAGTATAATTAGGCTTGAATTGGCGAAAGTTGGAAACTTGGCAAGTTTGGTCAGCTGTGGAAATTTTGATATCAAGGTTGGAATGGAATTCCGGAAGTCGGAGTAGGTTCGTGGTTTCATTTTTGACGCGTGTGTACACTTTGAGGTCAATCGAATGAGGTTTGATAGGTTTCGGCGTCGTTAGCGGGATTCAGAAGTTTAGAAGTTCTTAGGCTTGAATCCGGGTGTAAATTTGTGTTTTGATGTTGTTTTGATTGATTCAGAGGATCAACTAAGTTTGTAGGGGGTTATATGGCTTGTTGGTATGTTTGGTTGAGGTCCCAAGGGCCTCAGGTAAGTTTCGGGTGGTTAACGGACCATTATTGGCCTTGAGTAATAGTTGATTCTGCTAGTTTTTGAAGTTGTTGGTGTCCTCTTACGCGTTCGCAAGGCATGTCTCGCATTCGTGAAGGGTACCTAGAGGCTGAGGAGGATTTTTTCTTCGCGTTCATGAAGAAACAGACACGTTCATGATGGTTTGAGATTAGAGTGAATCGCGAATGCGAGTTGGGGAACGCGTTCGCGAAGAAGAGATGAGGCAGCTAGAGACCCATTCATTTTGTCTACGCGTTCGCAAAGGTGTGGTCGCGATCGCGATGATAGGAGTCATTAAGGTTCGCGTTCGTGTGCGGTTGACCGCGTTCGCATAGAAGGGAAATTTGGTCTGACGCAAATTGTGCTTCACGAACGCGAGTGTAACGACCCGGACGGTCGTTCCTAGAGTTATAGTCGCGTTTCCCCCATTTATGCTTCTTTATGTGCTATTCAACTATATTTTATGGTATCAGGCTGGGCTGTTAAAGTTGGTATCAGAGACTAGGTTACATAGGTCTCACAAGTCATGAGCAAGTTTAGTAGAGCCTTAAGGGATCGGTGTGGAGAAGTCCGTACTTTTCTTTGAGAGGCTGCAGAACCCTTAGGAAAAATCTCATATTCTTGAATTCTTGTCGTGCTAATCCATTGATTCCTGTAACTAAACTTCTATTGTTTCATTCTCTCAAAGATGGTGAGGACCCGCACTACCGGGCAGGATTACCAGCCACCAGTTAGGCCTGTGAGAGGCTGAGGCCGTGGTTGAGGCCGTGGTAGGGGTAGGGGTGCAGCCACTGCAGCAGTCGGGGCAGTACTTGTGGACCCTCTAGTTGCTCCAGCACGGGTCCCAACCGAAGATGCTCCAGCAGAACCAACTCGGGCACCACCTGTGCCTATTGTGATTCCTGGCCTTCAGAAGGCCCTAGCCCATATCTTATCAGTATGTACTGGCCTTGATCAGGCGGTCTCAGTTACTACGGACGCAACCACTTCTCAGTACGAGGGAGGAACTCTGACTCACGCCGCTCGCACACCTGAGCAGGTTGTTCAGAGATTTCAGACACCGGGGGCAGCTCCAGCCCAGCCGGTTGCAGCTGCTCAAGACTATGTAATTCCTGTTATGCCAGAGGATGAGCAGCGCAGATTGGAGAGGTTTGGGAGACTCCAGCCTAATTATGTGCTGCATGAGGATAATTCTACAGTATCCAAGGCTTCTTTGCAATCAACCTCAAATACTGTGGGGAATCACCCTCGGATGTTATGTGTTCGAGAAATATATCCAGTATCAATGGGTCTCGTTAGGATTTTGTAATGGGCCAAACGGTCGAATGAATCGTGTCCATATAGATTAGCCGAGCCCAACAACAAAACATGTACGCATGTATAAATTATTCAAAGAAGCATTCTCTTTTATCCAACATCTCACGTTTCGAAGTAAATTTTCTATTATACAAGTCATGTACTTATGATTCTGATCTGTTGTGCAAAAATTGCACAAGGGCCAAATACAAGCATACCTCGAACACTTGGGGACTGCACACTCGAGCTATATGAGTTCGAAATCATAAGACCTCAAAGAGGCACCCCTCGATATATAGGCCAAGGCCATCACACTCGGGGACTAACATTTCGAACAAGTTTGAAATGTATCGGTAAATAAGTCCAGGAGACATACCCGAAGGCTACGGCCATATAAAAGGCTATGACCATATTAAAGGTTACGACCACATTAAAGGCTACGACAAAATAACGTGGCTCGAAGACGTCCGACTTCCGTTATAATTGAAAGGCCTTCAAATATTTTGAAAAATTGGTTAAATAAGGCTACCCTTGACAAAGCAAATAAAAAGGGATTCGATAAAATCAACCCCCGAACAATTAAAGGCTTCGATAATATCAGCCTTTGAAAAAACCTCAAGGGGTATCAAATTATCTTAACAAAAACACGTTAAGGCACGAAAAGAAAAATAGGGTTCCGATCATCGGACCCTCGAAAAACCCAACGGGTACAAAAAACATATGCTAAGGCACAAAGAAAATTTTCACTAAGTTTTTTAGCCGAAAAGGGAAAAATATTAGCCATTTTTAGGCCGAATCGGTCTGATCTAAATATCCTAAGGGCCAATTGAAAGAGCCTAAGGGACAATACAATTAAGAGTTTGAGACCTCGTTCTCACTCAATTCGGACCCAAGGGTTCCGATATTCTGAGCTCAAATAAAAGTCAATTATATCTCAAAGGTTCACCCAAAATACCTAAGGGATATATCTCAAATAAAATTCAATTATAGCTCGAAGGTTCACCAAAAATCCCTAAGGGATATATTGTTGTAAGCTCGAAAAACGTAACAATCATTTGATATAAATCCAAGGGTTTACTTTGTCCTAAGTTCAAGATTCATTCAAACCTGGATAACACATCTACAAGTTCGATCGAGCCAACCCCGAAATAAGATATCAAACAAATTTCGAACTCGGGGACTTACCCTCGTAAGAATGAAAAACATAAAGGTTTTCTTTGGCATCTAATTGAAGTTAGTAAGATTACAGCAATGGAAATTTCCAACATTCTCCATAAAGACAAAAAACATATATAAACTTGGAATTTGTGAAGGCATTCGAAGAAAGAGTCTCTCTATTATATATCAAAAAATATGTACAAGCGGCCAGTCAAGGCCTTACAAAAAAAAAAGAGAAAATAAAATCTAACAAATATCAGGGATAGTCCCCTCAGGACCGACTTCCTCTCGAGCAGCTTCTCCAGGAGCGATTTCTTCATGGCCTCATCTCCATCTTCTCCACTTACGGACCCGCCTCATCTGCCCTCTACGTCATCATCCTCATCGTCAGAAGACGCGAACTGCCTGGCTTCAGTCTCGAGCTCTTTGGCCAGAGCAATTTCCTCAGAGAGGTCAAAACCTTGAGCATGAATTTCCTCGAGGGTTTCCCTCTGGGATTGGAACTTTTCCAAATCATTACGCCACTGCTCCTAGTTGGAGGCCTCCCTTAGTTGTGTTTGAACAACCTCAACATTGGCCCGGTACATGGAAATGGACTTGTCATCCTTGACCTTTGTCTTTTCGATCTCCGCCTTGGCCTCAGCAAGCCTGACTTTGAGTTCTTCGAACCTCTTGGCTTGGGACGAAATTTTCTCTCTGAGGCTTCGAAGTTGGTCCTCAGCCGAAGATAGTTTGGCCAAGGTTTCCTCCTTCTCCGCAGCAAGGTGGTCCATCTTCTCTTTCCACCAATCACAGCTGGCCTTGACCTGATCGACCTTTGCCCGGAGCAACTCGATCTTCTCTACCTTTTGTTGCAACTGAGATAGCAAAGTGTTAGCCTCCATAGTTGAATCGATTCCATACTTTATCATAAGGGTGGTTACCTGCTTATCTAACTCGGCCTCCTCTTCACTAGCCTTGGCCAGGTCCGCTTGAAGATCCTTTATGACCTCGTCCTTTTGGCCACAAAGTAACTTCAGGGCATTTCGTTCTTCTGAGACCCTTTGGAGTTTGGCTTCACACTGACTAAGGTAAGCTCGGAATTTGGCAAAGGCTTATACAAACAAGAAAACACAAGTTAGATTTGTGAAGAAAGAGGAGAAGAAAAATAATCAAAAAGCTACTGGCACTTACCTTGGAAAAAAGATGCCAGGCCTCCGCCTTAAGGATCTAAGCGTCATTAATATCGGAGGCATCATCGACCCCCACGAAGAAATCCCAGAAAGGATCACCTACGCTAGAGCCTCCGCTGATCTTGGGAGTTTTCAGCCCTCGAGCCTCCCTTATCGCTCCTTTAAACTGGCATTGAAGGCAGTTGACCTACTGTCATTCGCTCGGGGTGCTTTGTCCGGCCTTCTGAGTTTTGGAACTGGCCCCACCCAATATAGAAGTTGTTGATTGAGAAACCACCTCGACCTCAGGAGACCCGGGGTTCAACCCCGAATTTTTCTTCGAAGCCTCCTTGATACGAGGCTCGGTTACAGTAGGTGGAAGCTCAGAAGGTGGGGCGACCTCGACGGCCTTCCTAGGATGGACCATTAGCGGCGAAGTGTATTGTTCTTCTTCTTGATCTCTCAACTTTTGGACTGTCCGTCGAAAGTGCGACCATTTTTTATCCTCACCCTTCGAGGTTTGGGTTTAGAGACCCCGGACTACGAGGCATCTTTTCTCTTCTTATCCTTTTCTAGCTTCGGAGCCGAAGACTTGGCTTCCCCTCCTCCACTCGAAGGCCTCAGAATTGCGTCTCTGGTCAGACCTACATGAAGATAAATTATTAATGAACAAAGCATGTAATTACTTGTGAATACGTAAGAAGATATCCTTACCATGGTTCTTGTCCTCCCACTTTCCCTTTACCAGATCCCTCCATACTCGTTCGACATGAGTGGAAGTAGAGGCAAGCTTTTGGATCCAGTCTTCAAAATCGGGCACCGCCTAAGGCATCCAAGGGACAACTACATGATTAAAGAGAAATTTTAGGCAAAATCAAAAGAAACACAAAAATTGAAAAATAGAAATTCACTTACGTTTGAGATTCCATTCCTCAGGGAACAACATATTTTCTTCGGTATTATATCATAGGTACTCACCCGTATGAATCGACTCATCCAGCCTCGATCTTTATCCTCATTGATGCTCGAGAATAAAGTCTTTTTTGCTCGATAGTGAAGCTTAATTATCCCTCGATAGCGTCGACGCCGGTACAATCGTATAATATGGTTCATAGTGAACTCCAACCCCCGGCCTCGTTGGAAAAGAAGCGCAACATGATTACTATGCTCTAAAGTGAAGGATGGAGCTGACCGAGGGTGACTTTGTATCCTGCAGAAGTCAAAAATCATCGGGTCGACGGGACCCAATGTGAAGGGGTAAGTGTAAACACTTAAGAACCCCTTCACGTGCGTGGTGATTCTCTCTTCAGGTGTAGGCATGCGCATCACTACCCCCGGACCCCATTTGCAGTCCTTCATCATGGCCTCGACGTGGCCCTTAGTAACCAAACACATGTACATCGACACATGTTCGCATATGCCTGGCACCGATGATGGGTTCTCGAATTTAAAGTCACTTTTAACGACACATGGGCCAGGAACATATTCATGGGGAGTCGGTTCTACCGGTCAGTCGGGAAGAGGAAGGCAGAGCCTTTTCCTTTTGCGGCACAGTTTTGGAGGTTTTTCCATTTGTGTGTGTGAATAAAGTAGAAAGAAAGTGTAGAATTGGTGGCTCCGGTAAAAACAACGGTGGCTTAATTGGCGGCGATGAGAGAAAAATAAAGAGAATTGAGGAGTCAAGAGTTTGTAATCAAAGAAAAGTAAAATTTGAATCAACGAAAGAGGTGGTATTTAAAAGCTTGTGACAACGATTCGGTATCACTAGTGGTCGACCGACGACTGACATGCATTGATGGTTTTGGGAATCGAACCGATGGGACGTTTCAGTCACGTCCATCGCTTACGTCATGGAGATAATGTCATGATTGAGGTACAGAAGAATCGAGGCTCAAGTCGTTTCTGATCATTTTATGCTAAGAAACGCGGGGGCTATCTGTATACAGTTAAAATCGAGCACGTACAATTTTATGAGCTCGAGGGTATGCCTCGAGATTAAGTTCATATCGAAGCCAGCTCGAGGAACAAGAAGACTGAAAGATCGAGATCGCATGCGATCGACATCGAGCAGCTGAATATTAAGATATCAACGATCGACCACAAATCTCGGCTGGAATCTCGGAATTGACAGAACCGCCAACGGTTATTGATACCAATCATAGATTTTACTTCCGAAATTGAAGTTATACCTTATTTAGGATTCCTCTAATATATAAATAGGAACACTGTTCATTTGTAAGAATCATATATTGCATTGACTTACTAAGAAATAACAATATGCTACTCTTTTACTTACTTACAATTTACTACTGTTCTTGTTGTCCTTATTTGTTCTTAACGCTTGGTCTCCGGCTTGTTCCGATCGAGGTAGATAAATTTCAATGACACTGGTTTGATTTATCTTAAATGTTTAAATTCATCTATTTACCTATTCGTTTATCAATTGGCATTGAATCAGATCACGTATCCTTATAACTACATTACAAGTTTTGTCACGACCCAAATCCTAACAGGCCGTGATGGCGCCTATCGTGGAAATAGGCTATCCAACAATCACATTACTACGCTTTTTGTTCAATTATAACAGTTCACAATTAAATAATAAGCAGTCAACCATATCATCAATTAATATAATTATGTCTTAACGTCCCAATAATAGTATAACAAACCTCCCAAGAACTGGAGTCAATAGTCATGGGCATCTAAGAATAAATAGATCTAACTCTGCTAAAACTATAATGTATGTCTCTGAATCAAATGCTAAATCTAAATGAGGAAGGGAAATGGAGAAGTTGTGGACGCTGGACAGCTACCTCGAAATCCCGTGAACTGCTGCTAACGAACAAGGCAGCTACTGCTCCAAACCGGTACCTAAATCTGTGCACATAGGCACAGGGAGTCTTTATGAGTATGCCAACTCAGTAGTAATGAAAATAAATCACAGTCTGAGAAATATAAAGCACACTGTACAGATACACCAATTCACAAAACCAGTAAAACACCAAGTCACCAGGTAGTATTCATCAAATATATGAGTTCAAAAATCAGTTTCCAGAAATCCTTTGAACCAAGTGTAATATCAGAATATCTCAGTAAAATTCTCAGTAAAAACCAATTTGAAAACTCAGTAAATCATAGTTTGAAAACTCAGTAAAAATATTCATAAATCTGCCCCTCGGGCCATAATCGTTTTTCATCACAATATCTTTCAGTATTAGCCCATCAGGCAACCTCACAATCACCCTGTCCCATCAAGCAACCTCACAATCACTCTGCCCATCAGGCAACCTCACAGTCACTCTGCCCATCAGGCAACCTCACAATCACTCTGCCCATCAGGCAACCTCACAATCACTCTACCCATCAGGTAGCCTCACAATCACTCAGCATAAGCCCCGCGGGAATCACTCAATCGTTACCGGCGCTCACTGGGGGTGTGTACAGACTCCGGAGGGGCTCCTACAGCCCAAGCGCTATAATAAGCCACAACATATAAATCACACACAATATAGGCCCGCAGCCTCACTCATATCATAACATCCTCATAATATAGGCCAACAACCTCACTCATATCATAACATCCTCACAATATAGGCCAGCAGCCTCACTCAGTCAGACACTCTCAATTTGCCCTTCAGGCCATTATATACCGGGTTCTCGACCTAAAACAGTGTTTCATTTTCAAGAAGTAGTATAAAAATACTCTAAGTGTCAAAACAATTTCACAGAAAAGACTGGGTGAAAAATCATAACATATCAATGAGGAAAATATAGCAAACACAACCCTCAAAGGGTAAACAAGTCGGCACTAGGCCCCAAACACGGCTTACAGCCCAATTCATATCATAATAAAATAATACTAATTTAAGCATAGGCTTAGAAATCGGTTTCGCAACTCAATAGTCGCCTAAATAGGAAACATGTTCCAAAGTTTCCACCTTTTCATTTCAAAACCCGTGAAAGGGTGCATAGTCCGGGGTTTCATACCCTCAGGACAGGATTTAAAGACATTACTTACCTCAAAACTAGCCCGAAACTATTCCACAACACGCTTGCCTCGCGAATCAACCTCCGAAGGCTCCAAATCTACCAAGTTCAGATTTTTATCATCAATATATACTAAAGGAATAAATTCCAATTGAAAAATATTGAATTTAGCTTAAAAAAATCCGAATTTGGTCAAAGCCCCGCCCCCGGGCCCGCGTCCCGAAACTCAGAAATTCTTTTACAGAAGTGTTCTTCATCCTCTCACGAGTCCGTATATATAAAGAACACTAAAATCGGAGTTCGTTTTACCCCTCAAATTTATCCGAAAGGTCTCATAATCTCAAACCCTAAAACCCAATTTTTCTACTGATGTTCCATGAATTTTCACTGGTTTTATGTTCTATAATCACCCATAATCGAGTTTTAATGACTAGAACACTTACCTCAAAGAAGAACAAGGATTTCCCTCTTCAAAATTGTCCCCAAGAGCTCTTTTCCGTACAACAATGGTGAAAAATAAGGTTTAAGTCGCGGAAGGGCTTATATTTAGCTGACCAGTAAATTGTTCTCCGCGATCGCAGCTTTTCCCTAGCGATCGCACAGTGCACTTGCTTCGACCTCCGTGATCGCAGCCCCAGGCACGCGATCGCACAGTGCTTTTGACCAACGACCCTACGCGCCTATAACAACCCTACGCGATCGCACTCTTCCTCACGCGACCGCACTGGCTTAGCTGCTCGACCTCTGCGATCGCAGAGTGTAAATTCTTCCCCCTCTCAAAATGCTCTATGCGATCGCGGCTCTCTTCACGCAATGGCAGAGAGTAAAAATCTGCTGCACTGACACTAGAAAACCAGCAATTGTTCTAAGTCCAAAAATACTCGTTAGCCACCCGGAATCAATCCCAAGCCCCTCGGGACCCCAACAAAACTTACCAACATATCCCATAACATCATTCAAACTTAGTTGCACTCTCGAAACACCAAAATTAACATCAAAACACCAAATTACATCGGATTCAAGCCTAAGAACTTTGATATTCCTCAAATCCACTAATGATGCCGAAACTATCCAAATCAACTCCGATTGACCTGAAATGTTGCACCAAAATGACATTACGAACCTGTTCCAACTGTCGGAATTCCATTTCGACCCCGATAGCCTGCTGTTGATACCCAATATTTCCTCAAATAATTTTCAAACTTGTATATAAGCTTTCAAAATCACTCTTTGCAATAATGAGTATTTTTCCTAATTTGTCCATATTTTTATCTAAATTATTTCCCTATTTATTTAATATTTTCACATTTTTATAATTCCATAAATTGTGCTCTAAATAATCTCAAAATATTTTCCAATTCAGTATGTCATTCATAATCACTTTTTACTTAGTAAAATCCAATTATGTCATAAATTGGCCAATTAGGTCTTATTTAATTGCAATTACAATCATTTTGCAATTATGGCCTAATTAGACACTTTATGCTTTTTAAATTCGAAATATATGTTTCTTACATTTTTAATATTATTTAATTATTGTATTTTTACCTATTTAAAGTTAATTTTGTCCTTTTATAATTATTAGGTATTTTAATTAATTAATTACCTATTTTTATTAGGTATTTAACACCTAGCCTATTTCTTTTAAAACTTAGCCCCATTTTGAACCCAATTAACCCCAAACCAGACCCCAATTAAATGACCCAGCCCAACCTTACACTTGATCTGAACCGTTGATCAAATAAGATCAACGGTCCAGATCAATATTACCATATTAAACCCTTACCTACCCCCCTCGTCTCTCTCATTTCCAAGACGTCTCTCTCTCTCTCTCTCTTTTGGTCTCTTCATCTCCCCCTTCTCTCTAGAACCTTCTGGTTCTCCGATGGCCTCCAGCCTTCATCTCCGGCCACTTCCAGGCTCACCTCTTTCAACTACCAGCCACCATAACGCCTCTTTCTCCGGTCTACTTCATCTCTGACACCTTCAGTGGTCTTTACCCTGCCAAACAACTATTGCGGTTCCTACTAGGTTGGTTTTTCGGCCTCCTCTGGTGGGGTTTTTGACGCGATCATGCCATAACTACCACTATCCCTGAGTTTCACAGCAGGTTCTTCTACTTTCTCCGATATCTCTGAAACCCTAACTTTTTGAACATTTTGATTTTCTTAGATCTACACTGAATCTGGGTTTAGTACTAGTATTATTTTACGCTTTCTCAAAGGTTTTCCTTTTTTAAACAAGTTCTACTTAGGGTTTCTAAAGTCTTTTCTTCAAACAATTTTCTCAAAGTTCCAGCGATTTTTTCCGCATGCTTAAGTGTTTACCACTTTGAATCATGGCTTGTTATGTTAAAACTTTAGCTTTTAACACTGCTTTAAATCTTTAGTATGTCTGCTTTTTTGATTTGTACGTGTGTCTATTTTCCCATGAATGATTCTTGTTTCTTTGTGATTGCTGCTTCGCTGTGCTACTAAGTCTTTGATTTTGCCGTTTCTTATACTTGAATCAGTATTATCTTTAATCCATGAATGATTGTGAGTAGTAGTGTATTGATTTCTATATGCTGATACATGAGACATTCCCTTAATTAGTATCAATTCGAATCCCTGATTTTTGTATGGATACTTGTGCTGATTTCCGACTACTTCCTTTGGTTTACAACTTCAAATTATTTTATTACCTTATTATGTGATCGACTACTCTATTAATTGACTGTTACTGTTGTTTTTTTAATTAAACCATAAGTACCTAGCCCTGATTACTTACGCTATACTTAAGGTGTTTTGAATGATTTCCTTATGTGAATTGTTTTCCTTATTTTCCACTTTTCCTTTTGTCTTTGAAATGTCTCCCTTAATTAAGGGAAGACTTGGCTTAACTTTTATTTTACTAATTCCTAGTTCTTACCATTACTGAACTACATTGATCATTTCCTTATTAATCGTGTATTGATTCTTCTTGCCTTATACATCACTGATTCTTACCGTTTGAATCAAATCCCTTGGCTTAAGGGAGTACCTGCCTTAATTTCCTGATTTAATTGATTTCGAGTTCTTCAATCACTACTTGACTTGATTTGCTTACCTTATTCACTACTTGCTTTTCAACTATATATATACTCTGCCTTCACTCTTAACAAGGACACGAACACACACATACATCAATACTATTCTACATTCTCTTGAGTTCTTTGCCTTCTCTTTTTGCTCTACTACTGCCTCTGCTCTTGCCTATTATTAGCTGGCTGTAAGCCAAGGCTAATATTGTGTTACCACTTTGCTCTTTACATCCTGCTTTTGCCCTCTTACTGGTATGTCCTAATTAATCTTCAAGCCTCCAATCAATGTGTTTATTATTATTGTTTCAGTTCATTATTTTCCTGATTTTCTTCTATTTATGCTTCTACTGCTCAACATGCAATTGAATCTTTTGTTTTAGTACTTTACCATGTCTTATCTCTTCTGACTTACATGCTAAGTATGTAATATGACTGTTGCCTATTCCTAACTTCTACTTGCTATGCCTATATCCTATTGCTGTATATTGTTATGACTAAACTTTACCACTTCCTAATTCCCCTGATCCCTTGCACTTTGTATGTTCTTCTTGATCTACATGCTTCTAANTTTAGCATTATGTGATCTATCTATTCCCTTTCCCCATGGCCCTTGTACAAGATCCTATACTGTTGAGCTACTGTAACTAGTGCTTTTGCTGTCTTAAAACAAACCCCCTGTTTTGAAAACTCTTCTAAACTACACCTTCCTGCACTTCACACTATTCTTAGACCTTTAGGTTCCACCCCTCAGTGTGAGCATTGCTTAGGGACCTTGAGTTCCCTCTGAACTTTGACACACTGAGGCAGGTAATTCTACACTGCACCTATCTCAACTTTGGCAATTGCTGGGTGCTGGTATTGGCCAGGGCCCTCACAAGGGCCTTAGGGAGCTTTGCCGCACCCAGGCTATGTAAGTCTTTGAAACTCGAAAAGGGTGAGGCTGGAAGGTTGGGCCTGTTTGAAGGCTCCCTATAGAATAACTTCTTGTTTTCCTCTTTGTAATTACTGTAATTCATTTGATATGGTCTGTAATAATTTGTAAACAAACGATTGGGGCTGGATAGTGAATATGGGAGGGAACTATGCATGTTTAGTGTAGTATGGGTAGAAATCATGACTATAGGCTTTATTCCCCTATGTGTGCAATAGTATCATGCTTAGGACATGCATACCATGCATTAAAAATCATATTTAGGTTCTTTATTTCAACACATCTATAATATTCATGCCATCTGACACCATGTTCCCAGTATAACTAAACGAGTAACAAAAGCTGCCATAATGTATTGCTCATGTATTTTTATGACCATGCAATATAGAAACCATGTTTTTAGGATGATACTTTGTGCATTAGATATCCCACCCTTAGGACTTCTTATTTATTAGAACTTGAACGCCTAGTTAACATGTATCTAATTCAATAATCCCGCTAAAATATGGTCAACTAGTTTGAAACGTTTTTCTGTAAATGTATCATCGCTCATGTCCCTTAAAATCAGAACTGAAATATGCATGTTCACCCTTTAAAAAAATAAGTAGGCAATGTATACGACGCCTAGGCAAACCTTAGGCCTAACATGTATA
The DNA here is from genome assembly GCA_005239495.1 of Nicotiana undulata. Lineage (NCBI taxonomy): Eukaryota > Viridiplantae > Streptophyta > Magnoliopsida > Solanales > Solanaceae > Nicotiana > Nicotiana undulata. The sequence continues at coordinate 50,839 of ML252097.1, forward strand.
AAATCAAATCGATTGTGCTTTGTTTGCTATCGTTAAAACAGATCAGTCCCCTTTAAACATTTTGAACCCTGCTGCTCCCATTCTTGTTTTACCTCACTGAAGCTCATTTTTCTTTTATTAAAACTCCTGCTCTATTTTTAAAACAGTCTCGAAGTTGTGCATCTATTTCCTTTTACTGATTTTTACTGATTTCTGTTCTATTATATTTTCAAACTACTGGGTTTTCAAAGATACCTCACTCTGCTCAAAATCGTGCCATTTCGAATCCTTGCTCTGTATTTCTTTAAAGTTACTATATTTTGATACCATCTTTCTACTTCTTTTACTACAGTTCTCTGTAAATTGATGACTATTACTCTATGTTAAGCTAATGTATTTTAGTCACTTATCTTTTAAAATCACTATATTACTTCAAACCCATGCGTTAATGATTTTCTTCTATGTTTTCTGAAAGCTTTAAATCGCTGTGTACTTCTAAATCTTACTGCTGCCTTTAACTACTATATTTTTTGAAAATCAACCATCCTTCAAGTCACTCATTCTTAATTAAATCTTCTGCCTTCATTAAGTTTTCCAACTCAGATTCCTACGACCTACTATTTTACTAAAATTCCTATTTTAAACTCCCATCTTTGAGACATGCTACTTATATGTCTACTTGAGGAGGGATCTGTGAGCCTTTATTTGCCTTTATGTGTCGCCTAGTATTTTGTCCTTTAAACCTAAGGGTTCATACTAGTTCCTGCCTTGTAGGATTAGTAGTCCTAAACACCCTCCAGGACTTATAGAATGGGACGGGTAATGGCACGCAATAAGCATTCGTAATTAACACACGCATTTTAAATAACCTTTACGGGGTGGGAAGGGTAGAACACGGATATGATGACCGGTGAGCTAATACCACGTGTAGCCGCCTCTTCGAGGTGTGACATACCAGGTATTGCATTGAAGTGATCCGTATTAATTTAAACCTAGGACAGTATCTTTTCAAATGTTTATGTTTATTTTTTCTCCAACCCCTCTTCAAAGATTTTTATGTTTGTTCGAAATCCCCTCTTATATGAACCTTACTTGCTACTTGTTCACCGTCCAAATTCACAAAACTTATTGGCTGGGATCCACAGTTGTGGATCTTGAGGGGTGCCTAACATCTTTCCCTTGGGATAATTTCAAGCCCTTACCCAATCTCTGGTAACGCAAACTAGTTCATGAGTTATCAACTTTAGGTTCCCTAACGCACCATAAAAATCGTTAGGTGGCGACTCTTCCTTAAACCCTTTCTTTTAAGGATTTGTCCAAAATGTCATAAACCCGATCTTTCCGCACCTAACCCGTGCGATAGAAAAAGGGAGTGTGACAGCATGGCGACTCTGCTGGGGATCTTCCCTAGGCTTATACCATTACAATTTTCTTTGTGAATTTGGACCTTTAATTTACATTTAAATGCTTACGCCTTTTCCTATTCCCTGTATATGTTGTTAACTGTTTACTTTTTACAAGTATTTATTTCACCCGAACGTAACTAATATATCTTCGTGTTTTCTTGTAACCACCTTCCATTATAACTGTTGTATTTCCTTTCTTTACCGTTTTCCTCAAACGTGAAAATACATGCCTATATGTTATAATGCTTATTATTGCATATCATGATCCGCATTCATATTCCACTCGTGCCAAACAAATCCTGTAGCAACGCTTACAATGAGTGGTTGGGCTATTCCAATATTATCACCCCCTAAATTCGGAAAGGCGTATTTGCGGTAAAATTAGTTGATCAGCAGTGCAGTCGACGGCTCCGTGCCTTCCCCCTTGAGTTGTCCACTCAAGGGTACCAGTCTAAAATTCCAATAGAAACCTTACTCTATTGTATGTTGCATGCATCATGGTCAAACCTAGCCAGGCTAACGTGTTGTCCGCACAATAGCCTTTAAGATAGCCTTGCCCAAAGTCCATTGGGTTTCCCTGGAGCCCAAAAGGAAGCCTACACGTTCTGTGCATTTGTTTGGAGAACTTAAATGCTCATGCTAATTATTGATGTTAAATAATCGAGTCCGGAAGGGGTAAGGGCCTAACCTGTTTATTTTGCAGAAATGAGGCACGAGGTCCCCAGATTCGGCATGGTCACCAACAGCCACCCAAAACTTCTAAATTGGTGGGAAGACTTGCACTCAAGCGAAAAAACAACAGTCAGAAAACACCTGAGCAACTTGTTCTCTCTCTTGGACATTCAACCTAATAACATGGTGATAAAGGCTGCCACCTTATTCTGGGACTGTGATCGGTCGGTTTTCGATTTGGGAATAATGAGATGACACTGTTGCTAGAGGAGATAGGGGGTGTAGCTGGTTTTCCCTGGGAGTCTCAAGGGTTATTGATGCCTGAAAACCAAACAGGTCGGGGGTTTCTCAAAATGATGGGACTCAAGAAGAATCCGGGTTTAGTTTGCTTGGAAGACTCGTACATCCCCTTTGACTATTTGTACGAGAGGTATGGCCATAGTCAGTCTTACCGCACATACCAAGAAGAGTTCGCCCTCACCTCTTTAGCACACATTCACCGCCGAGTATTCGTCTTCATATTCTGCTTTTTGCGATTGATGGTCTTCCCGACAAAGAAGGGGAGAATCCACACCAGATTGGCTATGGTTACCAAGACTCTGATAGAAGGGATCGACGGACAAGATTACAACATTGTACCTATGATTGTTGTTGACATATACCGAGCTTTGGAGAACTGTCAATGAGGAGCGAAATATTTTGAGGGTTGCAACCTGCTACTTCAGCTTTGGCTCACCGAGCATTTGCAAAAGGGTGACTACTGTCAAGACATACATAGGAGAGTTTGGGATGATCATATTGTTTTCCATCATCCAAAGAGTATGACCTACATCCCCGACATGTTTGCACAGCCAGAGAATGCCGATGGATGGGTTGAGTTATTGGAAAATCTGACCGAGGATCAGATCCAATGGATGTTCGAGTGGTTCCCGACCGATGAATTCATCATTCGGACTAGAGACACTCCGTTCCTGATATTGATTGGTCTTAGAGGGACATACCCTTACGTCCCGATTCGCGTCATGAGGCAGGCAGGGAGGAATCAAGTCGTCCCAAGGGTCGAGAAAATGAGTCATCTCAGGGCGTACTTCCAAAATGATGACAGCCCTCACAAGTGTCAAGCTCAGCAATTATGGCACTGCAGGATTCAGTTGGAGAAGGATACTATCGACCCCGACAGGTATCATGCTGGTTGCTCTCCTTACTATCTGGGATGGTTGGAAGATAACTGAGGAGGAAGTATTGAGCCAGGGTTCGCTCGAGGACATAGGGTCATAGATGAGAAAGCCGAGGCGACAACTAGGCTCAACCAGCTTCGCAAAAGGCTCCGTGACTGTGAAGAAGATCATCACAAAATCCACATAGCCAACAAGAAGTTGATCGAGGAATGGAAGGACATGACCATCACTTCCACCCAGAGGCTAGCACAATTGGAACGAGGCATAGTTGACTTGGAGGAAAGGTTCCTTAGGAGGATCGAGACTTGTCAAAAGACCGAGGGAACTGAAGCGGGAATTCTAGCCAAGACCTACTTACTGCTGGGACTCCACGAGATGCGAATGTTGATCAAGGCAAGTAGAGGTGTCGAGTCTGGGGAAGGTCTTTCTAGGACCAAATATATAGGATTTGTCTTTACTTGGCTTTTGATGTAATAAGGCCACTGGCCATTAGTGACATTTTATATTTTCGTATTTTTAGAGTCAAGTTGGATTTGTCTATTTTTATTATCAATAAAATGAGGCATTTAGTATTTATGTTCTCCAAATTAATTTTTCGTTAGGCCTACCTCGGGCATAAAGAGGTTCCCTAACTTAGGATGCATTCTACATTTTCGCATTACGTGTTTAAATTACCGCTATATTCTTCATAATCTTCACTAACTTCACTACCTTTTTGTTAGTTATTCCCCTTACCCAAAGATAAGTTCGTGCACTCTGGCATAAACAACTTATTGCACAAGATCAAAGGGCCCTCCTCCTACTCCTCCTCCTACTCCTCCCAAAGGAAAAAGCAAGGGTAAAACCAAGATGGCAGATGCAAGCGGTACTAGAAAAGACAACAGGGATCAACAAGTTGGGGTCACCGATGGTCAGGGTATTCAGGTTCTGCATGAGGGTATGTCTCCACTAGAGAAGAAGGTGCTAAAGTTCCAAGAGGAACTTGACCAAGTCAAGAATTTGGCCCACTTATCATTGTCCCTCAACGTCCCAGACGTTCACTTCCCAAATGATCTGAACCCCACTTTACCACAAAACATCCCTAAACAACCCAATCACCCCAAAGATCCCGTTCCACCAGCACCACGCAACATATGTCACTACAACACTCCGTCTCTCCAGGATCAGACGAGAGATCACTTCCAGGGTTATGATAATCCCATTTATTTGGAAACCGTAGCTCATTCCACACCGAATACCCATGAGTCCGACGAGAAGGATAGGCTCATCAGGAATCTGGCCGAGGAACTCAAGAAATTGACCAACCGAGTTCAGGGCGTCGAAAGAGTTAAAGGGGTTGAGGGATTGAACTATGAGGATCTTTGCATACAGCCCGATGTTGAACTGACCGAGGGGTACAAACCTCCTAAGTTCAAGATGTTTGATGGTACTGGTGACCCAAGAGTCCATCTGAGGACTTACTGCGACAAATTGGTCGCCGTGGGGAAAGATGAAAGGATCTGCATGAAACTCTTCATGAGGAGTTTGAAAGGTGATGCACTATCCTGATACATCAACCAGGATCCAAAGAAATGGATCAATTGGGTGAACATGGCTACCAACTTCATGGATAGATTCAGATTCAACACAGAGAATGCACCGGATATATTCTACATCCAGAACTTGAAGAAGAAACCAACAGAGACTTTTCGCGAGTAAGCTACTCGTTGGAGGTCAGAAGCCTCCTAGGTTAGACCAACCTTGGAGGAGGAACAAATGAAGAAATTCTTTGTGCGCGCTCAGGATCCTCAGTACTATGAGCGGCTGATGATAGTCGAGGGGCACAAGTTTTCTGATATCATCAAGCTGGGAGAGCGAATTGAGGAAGGCATCAAAAACGATATGGTTACTAACTTTGAAGCATTACAGGCTACCAATAAAGCTCTGCAATCCGGTGGTGTGTCCAATAAAAGGGATGTAGGAGCCGTGATGGTGGCACAGCAAGCCAAGTCCCCTCCCAAATACCAAGTATACCCCGCACGTTCCTTCACATACCAACCAGCTCCAAGATACCAAGCACCCTCAACTCAATACCAGACACCCTCACCCACCTACCAAACTCCACCATCCACATATCATCCTACCTCGCCCAGATACTCACAACCAGCTCCCGTCTATAATGCCTACAATTCCCAACCTTCTCACTATCAGTCGCCACCTAATCACAAAACTTCCCAAGACCTCGTCCATACTTTGACCGTCGTCCACCAGAACAATATACTGCCACAGTTGAACCCATTGACCAATTATACGAAAAACTCAAAGTCGCCGGTTATGTCACACCCATTCCCGTTGTCTCCCCTGAAAACGCTTCTCAGTGGGTCAACCCGAACAAAACCTGTGCTTACCACTCCGGCATGAAGGGACACACCATCGAGGAATGTTGTTCCTTGAAGGACAAGATACAGACCCTCATAGATAACAAGATCATTGTAGCCAAGGACCCTGCTCCTAATGTTCGCAATAATCCGTTGCCTGACCATAAAGGTGTTGTCCACATGATTGAGGTTGAAGATGATTGGGATCTCGAGGGATCAATTAGGTTAATTGCCGAGGGTGATCCGAAGAAGCCGGCGATTACTCTTAATCCGATCATGGTCCAGATGCAGCTGAGGAAGTTGAGGTAAACATGTCCATTCCACTTGAGATTGAATCAAGACCACCCGCCGAAGGAAAGGCCCCAGGACCGATCAAAGTCGAGTTTGTACGACCGCTCGAAGTTGTAATCTGGCCATCTATAACATATACTCTGACAGGAATAAGAATGAACACACCTATCCCAGTGGCAATGTCAACAACGACACCCATTTACTCAGACGCCATTCCGTGGGGCTATACCGCTGAAGCAAGGAGGAAAGGTAAAGGCAAGTCTGAAGAAGCCATTGATGCATAGGGTATGACAAGAACTGGCAGAGTTTATACCCCGGAACATTTGGCCGTGTCTAGCAAGCAGGCCAACAACCGTACCCCCATCATTGAAACAGGTTCAGACGATCAGTGGAGAAAGATACAAGCCAAGGAATACTCAATCCTCGACCAGTTGAACAAAACGCCAGCTCAGATATCTATCCTCTCCCTGTTACAAACCTCTGAAACTCACAGGAGTGCTTTGCTAAGGGTGCTGAATGAAGCATACGTGCTAGACAATATCACCAGTGGGGAAATGGCCAACATGGTGGGCCAGATACTGGAGAGTCACAAGATCATTTTCCATGAAGATGAGCTACCGCCCGAGGGGCTAGGGCATAACAGAGCCTACACATCACTGTACAATGTGAGGATCATTTCATCACAAGGATCCTAATTGATGGGGGTTCCAGCCTCAACATATGTCCGCTGGTCACACTTAAGAGATTGGGCAAGAGTCTACATGAGATAAAGGAAGGAGAGATCAACATAAAGGCCTTTGATGGTTCACAGAGGTCCATCATGGGAGAAATCACCTTATGCTTACAGATGGGACTAACTTGGTTCGATGTGGATTTCCAAGTGATAGATGTGCCTGCATCCTACAACTTACTATTGGGACGACCTTGGAACCACGCTGCTGGGGCCGTGGCATCAACCCTACACCAAGATGTGAAGTTTGAATGGAATCACCAAGAGGTAATCATTCATGGTGACGGTAGCAATCATATCTATGGTCGCCAGACCTTTTCAGTCATCGATGGAAGGAGGAAGTTGGGTGGAGAAATATATCACAATGTCGAACGTGCTAACGCGATTGAAAAAGACAAGTGGTGGGGCAGCAAGACGGAAAGCATATTGAACTGGCAAGGGTACGAGCCGGGTAAAGGGCTCGGTAAGCATCCTCAAGGAATAACAAAGCCAATAGCACTCAAGAAGCACAGTACTACTTTTGGTCTCGGGTACGAGTACACTTGGGAGGAGTTCAAGGACTGGTCTCCACCATGGCGTGGCCCCTATTACCCATTAGAGCAGCCAATACCCCACATAGAGCAAACTTTCCAGCCAGCTGACATCACATATGGTACAGACGAAGAAGAGGCACTAGCGGCAATAAGGGATCTATTTCTGGATGATGAGGACATGGAATGTTGTGCCATTCTTGAAGAGGAGGGGGAGGAAGGCCCTTCCATACAAATTGTGAGAAAGGGATCATATCTCAACAATTGGTCCGTCAGGACAACCAAAGCCCGTCGAGCCTCGCGGTAGCAAGGCTAACAAAACAAGCATTATTTAAAGTTTATTTATTTAAAGAATTTTCTTCCTTTTCGTATTTTTAATTTCTGCAAGAAAGAGCTCCTATGTTCAAACAATTATTCAATTTATCAAAGCATTTCCAGTTTCTTTATAAATCTTATATTTACTTGTTACTGTTTTCCTCCCCATTACTTTATTTACACAACATTACTATCACTTATCTTGATGAACCGACGACTGGGACCTGCAACGAGGCAACGCAACAAACGGATTTCGAGGAAGACGAGGATGATATACCTGAGGATATAATTAAATAGGTCGATAAATTTGAGAACATACCCAAGTCTAATTTGAACGAGACTGAGGTCGTCAACCTGGGAAACGCAGAAACTGTCAAAGAAACACGCATCAGCATTCATTTGTCACCGTCAGAAAAGGAGGAATATACAGAATTCTTAAGGGAATATGAGGACATATTCGACTGGTCATATGATGACATGACTGGACTCAGTACATATATTGTGGCCCACAAGATGCCAACCAATCCAACATGCCCACCAGTGAAACAAAAGCTCGGGAACTTCAAACCAGACTTGAACTTGAAAATCAAGGAAGAGGTCATCAAACAGATCAACGCCGGGGTTCTCCGAGTGGTCGAATATCCTACATGATTAGCTAACATTGTGCCTGTACCAAAGAAATATGGGAAGGTCAGAGTCTGCGTCGACTATCGGGATCTTAACCGGCCCAGTCCGAAAGATGACTTCCCCTTGCCAAACATACACATCTTAATTGACAATTGCGCCAAGCACGAACTGCAGTCCTTTGTAGATTGTTTTGCTGGCTACCATCAGATTTGGATGGACGAGGAAAATGCTGAGAAAATGGCATTCATTACGCCGTGGGGAGTGTATTGCTACAAGATTGTGCCATTCGGCCTGAAGAATGCAGGGGCCACTTACATGAGAGCTATGACTACTATATTCCATGATATGATTCATGAAGAGATCGGGTATATGTAGACGACATCATCATCAAATCAAAGAAAGCTGCTGATCACATGGAAGATTTGAGAAAGTTCTTCAACAGGTTAAGGAAATACAATCTGAAACTTAACCCCGCAAAGTGTGCGTTCGGGGTTCCTGCTGGCAAGCTGCTAGGGTTCATTGTCAGTCATCGAGGAATAGAGCTAGATCCATCAAAGGTCAAAGCCATCCAATAATTGCCGCCACCAAGGATTAAAAACGATGTTATGAGCTTCCTGGGACGGCTCAATTATATCAGCCGGTTCATATCCCAATCTACCGTCATTTGTGAACCAATTTTCAAAAGGCTAAAAAAGGATGTTGCCACCAAATGGACTGAGGATTGTCAAAAAGCCTTCGACAGAATCAAAGAGTATCTCTCCACACCACCAGTCTTGGTACCCCAGAGCTGGTACCCCTATTACTCTACCTGGCCGTATTAGATGGAGCTTTCAGTTGCGTTCTCAGGCAACATGATGAAACAGGGAGGAAAGAGCAAGCAATTTACTACCTCAACAAGAAGTTTACCCCGTATGAGACCCGATATTCTCTATTAGAGCGCACCTATTGTTCTTTGACCTGGGTCGCACAGAAGCTGAGGCATTATTTCTGCGCCTAGACAACGTACCTCATATCAAGGATGGATCCGCTCAAGTACATCTTTCAGAAGCCCATGCCCACTGGCAAGCTAGCCATATGGCAGATCCTGTTAAGTGAGTTTGACATCATTTACGTAACTCAAAAGGAGGTCAAGGGACAAGCATTAGCCAATCATCTTGTTGAAAATCCTGGAGGCGGAGAATACGAACCATTGAAAACGTATTTCCCCGATGAAGAAGTGTCATTCGTTGGAGAGGACATTGCAGAATCCTAGGGTGGTTGGAGAATGTTCTTTGATGGGGCCGCAAACTTCAAAGGCGTGGGTATTGGAGCAGTCTTGATTTCGAAAACCGGTCAGCACTACCTGGTATCCGCCAAACTCAGATTCCCCTTCACCAACAACATGGCTTAATATGAGGCATGCATCATTGGGCTCAATTTGGCCATCAACATGAATGTTCAGGAATTACTTGTAATTGGTGACTCAGACTTATTGATACACCAAGTCCAAGGAGAATGGGTGACCAAGAATTCCAAGATACTGCCATACCTACATCGTGTGTAGGATTAGAGAAAGAGGTTCACAAAGATTGAATTCCGGCACGTTCCCAGAATCGAGAACGAGTTCGCCGATGCATTGGCCACCTTGTCATCTATGATACAACGTCCAGATAAGAACTTCATTGATCCTATCCCGGTGGGGATTCACAATCAGCCAGCCTACTGCGCCCACGTTGAAGAAGAAGCAGATGGAAAGCCTTGGTTTCATGACGTTAAGTAGTACTTGGTAGAGGGAGAGTACCCAGAGCTTGCAAACGCTACTCAAAAGCGCACTCTTCGAAGGTTATCAAAGAACTTCTTTCACAGCGGAGGAATCCTATATAAGAGGACTCCCGATCTGGGTTTGCTAAGATGTGTTGAGGCAACGAAAGCAACAAAGCTGTTAGAGGAAATACATGCTGGTACATGCAGTTCTCATATGAACGGGTTTGTTCTAGCAAAGAAGATACTTCGGGCTGGTTATTTCTGGATGACCTTGGAAACAGACTGCATCCATTATTTCCCCAATTTCCATCGATGTCAAATACATGGGGATATGATAAAGGTACCTCCTAGCGAGCTTAATGCAACAAGCTCACCATGGCCGTTCGCCTCTTGGGGCATGGATGTTATTGGACCAATCGAGCCTGCCGCCTCCAATGGACACAGGTTCATTCTAGTTTCCATTGACTATTTCATCAAATGGGTCGACGCAACATCTTACAAAGCAGTTACTAAGAAAGTGGTAGCCGACTTTGTCCGCGATCGCATTGTTTGTCGGTTTGGAGTTCTAGAGTCAATCATCACCGATAATGGTTCCAATCTCAACAGTGATTTGATGAGAGTAATGTGTGAAACCTTCAAGATCAAGCACAAGAATTCTACAGCATACAAACCTCAAATGAATGGAGTCGTTGAGGCTGCCAACAAAAACATCAAGAAGATATTGAGGAAAAAGATAGAAAAGCACAAGCAATGGCATGAGAAATTATCATTTGCTCTGTTGGGGTATCGCACCACAATTCGCACATCAACCGAGGCAACTCCTTACATATTGGTATATGGTACAGAAGCCGTCATTCCTGCTGAAATTGAGATTCCATCTTTGAGAATCATACAAGAAGCCAAGCTCAGCGACGCATAATGGGTAAGAAGTCGCTATGAGCAATTGGCCCTCATAGACGGAAAGAGAATGAATGCGGTTTGTCATGGTCAGCTATATAAGAATAGAATGACCAAAGCCTTCAACAAGAAAGTCAAACCAAGGCGATTCACACCAGGGCAGCTGGTGCTAAAGAAAATCTTTCCATATCAAGATGAAGCCAAAGGGAAGTTCTCTCCCAACTGGCAGGGTCCGTACATGGTTCACAGAGTGCTGATAGGAGGAGAACTCATACTGGCAAAAATGGATGGAGAAATTTGGCCTAAACCAATCAATTCAGATGTAGTCAAGCGCTACTATGTGTAATTGATATGTTTCTATCTATGTTGTAAATTGAACTACGCCTGACCTGATTCCCGTTTAAGAAAGGATACGTAGGCAGCCCTGTGGGTTCGGTCACATTTTAATAAAATTTTCATTTCCCTCCACGAATGGAAACTGGGGCAGAATTTTGAGGAGGGACCTCAAAATTCTGAAACAAATTCAGCCGAGCACCGCACCAGTAACAACCTGAAGCCTTCACCCATCAAACTGGGGCAAAATGTTGAGGAGGATCCTCAAAGCTCCGTAGCAAGAGAGGTTGCAATGTCTTGAACCACTTCGTGGTCGTCGGTTCATCCAAAGAAATTATTCTTTTTCAATTATATGTTATATAATATTTTTAAAACCACGCATATTTATTTCTCAAAAACAGCTTGTTTTTGCAACGCTACCCCTATGGTACAAACAAAATTATCATCATCAAGTAGACATGCCAATCCGAGCCAGCAGGGATACGAACTAACCCTTCCCTCTACAGAACTAATGATTTTTCTTTGGATGCAGGCACAAATACGACAAAAAGGACAATACATCTCATTATCCCCACAAGACGCATGTTTCTGAAGGATACGCTCTCGAACTCATCGCACATTCCAACGTTTACTGCTATCATCATTACAAACGATACTTCATTCACAACAATTGTATCACCGCACTTTATCACCAACTAAGAACTCTTACTGTCGCTTTATTTTCTTCATTACATAAGGCTACCTTTCTGCCTTCCGAGGTTAAGCTCTACCTCCATCTGCATTCGCATCTGCATAAGGCTGCAATTCTGCTTCCAAGACTAAGCTCTGTCTCCGCCTACATGAGGTTAAGCTCTACCTCCATCTGCATTCGCATCTGCATAAGGCTGCAATTCTGCTTCCAAGACTAAGCTCTGTCTCCATCTGCATGAGGTTAAGCTCTACCTCCATCTGTATTCACATCTGCATAAGGCTGCCATTCTGTCTTCCGAGACTAAGCTTTGTCTCCATCTGCATGATGTTAAGCTCTACCTCCATCTGCATTCACATCTGCATAAGGCTGCCATTCTGCCTTTCGAGACTAAGCTCTGTCTCCGCCTACATGAGGTTAAGCTCTACCTCCATCTACATTCGCATCTGCATAAGGCTACCTTTCTGCCTTCCGAGGTTAAGCTCTACCTCCATCTACATTCGCATCTGCATAAGGCTACCTTTCTGCCTTCCGAGGTTAAGCTCTACCTCCATCTGCATTTACTTCTTGCATAGGCTACCTTCTCTGCCTTCCGAGGTTCTACTCTACCTCCCCTGAATTTTATTTCCTGCATTGCATAAGTCTATCATTCCGCCTTCCGAGGTTCTACGCTACCTCTCTTCGCATCTTACTTCATTACGCTAAGCTTCTTTCTACCTTTTCAAAGCAGTCACCTTATTTATTTACGCATTCTTTCGGGCTAAGCTTTTCCCTCTTTCTTTTCGCAAGTCACAAGACTAAGCTCTGTCTTGCCAACATCATACTACTGCATTCTCCATGGGCTGAAATATCGCCAACTTGTCCAAAGGCGTCATCGTTCGGAGGCACCATCCTCATGGCCCGAGAACATCATTTCATGGCATGAGGATCTCTTTTACTCAATTTGCACATCATTATTCAAAGGCATCATGGTTTGGCACGAGAACATCATTTCAAAGCCTGCGAATCCCGCACCAAGTGTTTCATGGCCCAAGACATCATGGTCTAAGGACAACATCCTAAATGTCCAAGGACATCATTCATAGTCCGATGGGAACTTGCATCATGTTTATATTACGCACAATATACGCTTGTTATCTATCTGCAGGTAACCCGGCCGGAACAGCCGACCAGGCAGGAGCAAACAGCTCCAGTTCTTCGACACAACCTCGTAAGAACTTCCTACTTTTACCCTACCTCGCACCTTGCGTCCGTCCTTGTGAAACATCACCGATATATTTCGCGGATGATTCCGGAACTACATACGACATGATTCCTGTAAAACCAGGGATATATAGGCAGCACAGAAGCCAAGGTGCAACCAAATTCTATCCCACAGTTTCATCTCGGTCAAAATTGGCCATCATATCTTTACCCGACAACTCTTTCATCCTTCCCGGGTAAAGAAGGGCAGTTGTTGATACCCAATTTTCTCTCAAATTATTTTCAAACTTGTATATAAGATTTCAAAATCACTCTTTGCAATAATGAGTATTTTTCCTGATTTTTCCATATTTTTATCTAAATTATTTCCCTATTTATTTAATATTTTCACATTTTTAGAATTCATAAATTGTGCTCTAAATAATCTCAAAATATTTTTCAGTTCAGTATGTCATTCGTAATCACTTTTTACTTATTAAAATCCAATTATTTCATAAATTGGCCAATTGGGTCTTATTTAATTGCAATTACAATCAATTTGCAATTATGGCCTAATTAGACACTTTAAGCTTTTTAAATTTGAAATTTATGTTTCTTACATTTTTAATATTATTTAATTATTGTAATTTTACCTATTTAAACTTAATTTCGTCCTTTTATAATTATTAGGTATTTTAATTAATTAAGTACCTATTTTTATTGGGTATTTAACACCTAGCCTATTTCATTTAAAACTTAGCCACATTTGGAACCCAATTAACCCCAACCCAAACCCTAATTAAATGACCCAGCACAATCTTGAAATTACCCGGCCCAACCTCACACTTGATCTGAACCGTTGATCAAATAAGATCAACGGTCCAGATCAATATTACCATAATTAAAACCTTACCTACCCCCCTCGTCTCTCACATTTCCAAGACGTCTCTCTATCTCTCTCTACTGGTCTCTTCCTCTCCCCCTTCTCTCTAGAACCTTCTGGTTCTCCGATGGCCTCCAGCCTTCATCTACGGCCACTTCCAGGCTCACCTATTTCGACTACCAGCCACCATGACGCCTCTTTCTCCGGTCTACTTCATCTCTGAGACCTTCAGTGGTCTTTACCATGCCCAACAACTACTGGGGTTCCTGCTTGGTTGGTTTTCCAGCCTCCTCCGGTGGGGTTTTTGACGCGATCATGCCATAACTACCACTATCCTAGAGTTTCACAACTGGTTCTTCTACTTTCTCCGATATCTCTGAAACCCTAACTTTTTGAACCTTTTGATTTTCTTAGATCTACACTGAATCTGGGTTTAGTACTAGTATTATTAAACTCTTTCTTAAAGGTTTTCCGTTTTTAAACAAGTTCTACTTAGGGTTTCTAAAGTCTTTTCTTCAAACAATTTTCTCAAAGTTCCAGCGATTTTTTTTCGCATGCTTAAGTGTTTACCACTTTGAATCATGGCTTGTTATGTTAAAACTTTAGCTTTTAACACTGCTTTAAATCTTTAGTATGTCTGCTCTTTTGATTTGTACGTGTGTCTGTTTTCCCATGAATGATTCCTGTTTCTTTGTGATTGCTGCTTCGCTGTGCTACTGAGTCTTTGATTTTGCCGTTTCTTATACTTGAATCAGTATTATCTTGAATCCCTGAATGATTGTGAGTAGTGCTGTATTGATTTCCATATGCGGATACATGAGACATTCCCTTAATTAGTATCAATTTCGAATCCCTGATTTTTGTATGGATACTTGTACTGATTTCCGACTACTTCCTTTGGTTTACAACTTCAAATTATTTAATTACCTTATTATGTGATCGACTACTCTATTAATTGACTGTTACTGTTGCTTCTTTAATTAAACCCTAAGTACCGAGCCCTGATTACTTACGCTATACTTAAGGTATTTTGAATGATATCCTTATGTGAATTGTTTTCCTTATTTGCCACTTTTCCTTTTGTCTTTGAAATGTCTCCCTTAATTAAGGGAAGACTTGGCTTAACTTTTATTTTACTAATTCCTAGTTCTTACCATTACTGAACTACATTGATCCTTTCCTTATTAATCGTGTATTGATTCTTCTTGCCTTATATATCACTGATTCTTACCGTTTGAATCAAATCCCTTGGCTTAAGGGAGTACCTGCCTTAATTTCCCGATTTAATTTATTTCGAGTTCTTCAATCACTACTTGACTTGATTTGTTTACCTTATTCACTACTTGCTTTTCAACTATATATATACTTTGCCTTCACTCTTAACAAGGACACGAACACACACTTACATCAATACTATTCTACATTCTCTTGAGTTCTTTCCCTTCTCTCTTTGTTCTGCTACTGCCTCTGCACATGCCTATTATTAGTTGGCTGTAAGCCAAGGCTAATACTGTGTTACCACTTTACTCTCTTTACATCCTGCTTTTTCCCTCTTACTGGTATGTCCTAATTAATCTTCAAGCATCAAATCAATGTGTTTATTATTATTGTTTCAGTTCATTATTTTCCTGATTTTCTTCTATTTATGCTTCTACTACTCAACATGGAATTTAATCTTTTGTTTTAGTACTTTACCATGTCTTATCTCTTCTGACTTACATGTTGAGTCTGTAATATGACTGTTGCCTATTCCTAACTTCTACTTGCTATGCATGTATCCTATTGCTGTATATTGTTATGACTAAAGTTTACCACTTCCTAATTCCCCTGATCCCTTGCTCTTTGTATTTTCTTCTTGATCTACATGATTCTAACTGTTGTTTATCTTACCTGTTATAATTGTCCCCTGTTACTGTCTAGTATTATGTCTAAGCTTGACCATTTCTTGATCCCCTGAATCTTCTGATTTTGTGTAGTCATGCTTCAGTGAGCTTTCATAAGTCTCTGTATCTCCTTTAGCATTATGTGATCTATCTGTTCCAGTGCTTCTGTTGTCTTAAAACAAACCCCCTATTTTGAAAACTCTTTTAAACTACTCCTTCCTGCACTTCACACTATTCTTAGACCTTTAGGTTTCACCCCCTCAGTGTGAGCATTGCTTAGGGACCTTGAGTTCCCTCTGAACTTTGACACACTGAGGTAGGTAATTCTACACTGCACCTATCTCAACTTTGGCAATTACTGGGTGCTGGTATTGGCCAGGGCCCTCACAAGGGCATTAGGGAGCTTTGCCGCACCCAGGCTATGTAAGGCTGTGAAACTCGAAAGGGGTGAGGCTGGAAGGTTGGGCCTATTTGAAGGCTCCCTATAGAATAACTTCTTTTTTTCCTCTTTGTAATTACTGTAATTCATTTGATATGGTCTGTAATAATTTGTAAACAAGCGATTGGGGCTGGATAGTGAATATGGGAGGGAACTATGCATGTTTAGTGTAGTATGGGTAGAAATCATGACTATAGTCTTTATTCCCCTATGTGTGCAATAGTATCATGCTTAGGACATGCATACCATGCATTAAAAATCATATTTAGGTTCTTTATTTCAACACATCTATAATATTCATGCCATCTGACACCATGTTCCCAGTATAACTAAACGAGTAACAAAAGCTGCCATAATGTATTGCTCATGCATTTTTATAACCATGACATATAGAAACCATGTTTTTAGGATGATACTTTGTGCATTAGATATCCTACCCTTAGGACTTCTTATTTATCAGAACTTGAACGCCTAGTTAACATTTATCTAATTCAATAATCCCGCTAAAATATGGTCAACTGGTTTGAAACGTTTTTCTGTCCCTTAAAATCAGAACTGAAATATGCATGTTCACCCTTTAAAAAATAAGTAGGCAATGTATACGACGCCTAGGCAAACCTTAGGCCTAACATGTATAAAATCAAATCGATTGTGCTTTGTTTGCTATCGTTAAAACCGATCAGTCCCCTTTAAACAGTTTGAACCCTGCATCTCCCATTCTTGTTTTACCTCACTGAAACTCATTTTGCTTTTATTAAAACTCCTGCTCTATTTTTAAAATAGTCTCGAAGTTGTGCATCTATTTCCTTTTACTGATGTTTACTGATTCCTGTTCTATTATGTTTTCAAACTACTGGGTTTTCAAAGATACCTCACTCTGCTCAAAATCGTTCCATTTCGAATCCTTGCTCTGTATTTCTTTGAAGTTACTATATTTTGATATCATCTTACTACTTCTTTTACTACAGTTCTCTGTAAACTGATGACTATTACTCTATGTTAAGCTACTGTATTTTGGTCACTTATCTTTTAAAATCACTATATACTTCAAACCCATGCGTTAATGATTTTCTTCTATGTTTTCTGAAAGTTTTAAATCACTGCGTACTTCTAAATCTTACCGTTGCCTTTAACTACTGTATTTTTTGAAAATCAACTATCCTTCAAGTCACTCAGTCTTAATTAAATCTTCTGCCTTCATTAAGTTTTCCAACTCAGATTCCTACGGCCTACTATTTTACTAAAATTCCTATTTTAAACTCTCATATTTGAGACCTTAAGTGTGTTTGAGACATGCTACTTATATGTCTACTTGCGAAGGGATCTGTGAGCCTTTATTTTCCTCTATGTGTCCATTATATGCGCAGTCCTACTAGTTTTGTATGTCGCCTAGTATTATGTCGTTTAAACCTAAGGGTTCAGCCTAGTTCCTGCCTTGTAGGATTAGTAGTCCTAATCACCCTCCAGGACTTATAGAATGGGACGGGTAATGGAACGCAATAAGCATTCGTAACTAACACACGCATTTTAAATAACCTTTACGGGGTGGGAAGGGTAGAATACGGATATGATGACCGGTGCGCTAATACCACGTGTAGCCGCCTCTTTGAGGTGTGACATACCGGGCATTGCATTGAAGTGATCCGTATTACTTTAAACCTTGGACAGTTTCTTTTCAAATGTTTATGTTTATGCTTTCTCCAACCCCTCTTCAAAGATTTTTATGTTTGTTCGAAATCCCCTCTTATATGAACCTTACTTGCTACTTGTTCACTGTCCAAATTCACAAAACTTATTGGCTGGGACCCACAGTTGTGGATCTTGAGGGGTGCCTAACACCTTCCTCTTGGGATAATTTCAAGCCCTTACCCAATCTCTGGTAACGCAAACTAGTTCATGCGTTATCAACTCTAGGTGCCCTAATGCACCATAAAAATCGTTAGGTGGCAACTCTTCCTTAAACCCTTTCTTTTAAGGAGTTTTCCAAAGTGTCATATACCCGATCTTTCCGCCTAACCTGTGCGATAGAAAAAGGGGGCGCGACACCTGCTTTCCCTTGCCGACCGAAAATCACCAAAAACTATCTTTCGCCAATTCAAGCCTAATTCTACACCGGACATCACAATATTGTTCTGAGTATACTCCTAAGTCCCAAATCACCTAACGAAGCAGTTCGAACCATAAAATCCACATTCCGAGGTCGTTTACCAATAAGTCAACTCTTAGTTGACTTTTCCCATTTTAAGGCTATTTTTAAAGGCTAATTGACTGAACTCTCACTATAACCATTCGATTTCAAGCCTATCAACTCTAATACATCAAATATAGTATAACCAATATATAACAAGTCAATAACAACAATTATAATGCAGGTTTTACGTAACGACGGACCGGGTCGTTACATTCTTCCCCTCTTAAACAAACGTCTGTCCTCGAACGAATCTAGAAACATACCTGGAGTCTCAAACAAGTAAGGATACTTGCTCTGCATCTCCCGCTCGGTCTCTTGAGTAGCTTCCTCCACTGGCTGACCCATCCACTGTATGTTTACTGATGCAATCTCCTTAGATCTCAGCTTTCTGACCTCACGAGCCAAAATAGCCACTGGCTCAACCTCGTATGACATATCACCCTCGAGCTGAACTGTGCTGAAGTCTAACACATGAGACGGATCACCAACATATTTTCTGAGCATCGACACATGAAACACCGGATGAACACTCGACAAGCTGGGTGGAAAGGCAAGTCTATAAGTAACCTCTCCAACCTTCTGAAGCACCTCAAAAGGACCAATAAATCGAGGACTCGGCTTTCCTCTCTTTCCGAACCTCATAACACCCTTCATGGGTGATACTTTTAGCAGTACCTTCTCACCTTCCATAAATAACACATCCTGAACCTTCTGGTCCGCATAACTCTTCTGTCTAGACTGCGCCGTGCGAAGTAGCTCCTGAATCAACTTCACCTTCTCCAACGCATCCTGAATCAAGTCTGTGCCCAATAACTTAGCCTCACCAGGCTCGAACCAGCCAACCGGAGATCTACACCTCCTACCATATAAAGCCTCATACGGGGCCATCTGAATACTGGACTGATAATTGTTATTATATGCAAACTCCGCTAATGGCAGAAACGGATCCCATGAACCACCAAAATCAATCACACAAGCCCGTAACATATCCTCCAATATCTGAATAGTCCGTTCCGACTGCCCGTCGGTCTGAGGCTGAAATGCAATGCTCAACTCTACATCAGTACCCATACCTTTCTGTACGGCTCTCCAAAATTGAGATGTGAACTGAGTACATCTGTAAGAAATAATAGAAACCAGAACTCCATGCAACCGGACAATCTCCTTAATGTAGATACCAGCTAACATCTCTGAAGTATAATTAGTACCGACATGAATGAAATGCGCGGACTTGGTCAATCTATCCATAATGACCCAAATAGCGTCAAAACCCTTAGAAGTCCGTGGAAGCCCAACTACAAAATCCATAGTAATCTTGTCCCATTTCCACTCTGGAATATCTAACCTCTAAAGCAAACCACCTGGTCTCTGGTGCTCATACTTGACATGCTGGCAGTTAAGACATCGTGCTACATACTCAAAAATATCTCTCTCCATCCGTCTCCACCAATACTGTTGTTTCATATCCTAATACATATTCGCGGCACCCAGATGAATAGAATACCGCGAGCTGTTAGCCTCTACTAATATCAACTCTCGAATACCAGCTACATTGGGCACGCAAATGCGGCCCTGCATCCTCATAACTCCATCATCACTAATAGTCACATCTCTGGCATCACCCCGACGAACTCTATCCTGAAGAACTAATAAGTGTCGGTCATCATACTGCCGTGACTTAATCTGATCAATTAAAGAAGACCGGGAAGCCATGCTAGCTACCACCCGTGGAGGATCTGACAAATACAATCTCACTAACTGACTTGCTAAAGCTTGAACATCAAGGGCTAAAGGTCGCTCTGCTACTGCAAGGTAAGCTAGACTCCCCAAACTCTCGGCTCTGCGAATCCAGGCATCAGCCACCACATTGGCCTTCCCTGGATGATACAAAATAGTTAATTCATAGTCCTTGAGAAGCTCCAACCATCTCCTCTGTCGCAAATTCAAGTCCTTCTACCTCAGCAGATACTGCAAGCTACGATGATCGGTGTAAATCTCACATTGTACCCCATACAAATAATGCCGCCAAATCTTTAAGGCATGAACAATAGTAGCTAACTCAAGATCGTGCACTGGGTAATTCTTCTCGTGCACCTTCAACTGTCTCGACGCGTAGTCAATCACCCTACCGTCCTGCATCAACACCACTCCCAAGCCAACTCTAGAAGCATCATAATAAACCGTGTAAGAACCTGAACCAGTAGGAAACACTAATACCGGAGTTGTGGTCAATGTTGACTTGAGCTTCTGAAAACTCTCCTCACATTCATCGGACCATCTGAATAGAACACCCTTCTGTGTCAATTTGGTTAGAGGTGAAGCAATAGAAGAAAATCATTCCACAAAAGCGACGGTAGTAACCCGCCAGACTAAGGAAACTCCGAATCTCTGTAGCTGAAGACGGTCTAGGCCAACTCTGCACCACCTCAATCATTTTCGGATCAACTTGAATACCTTCACTAGACACCACATGCCCCAAGAAAGCTACTGAACCAAGCCAAAACTCACACTTAGAGAATTTGGCATAAAGCTTCTCCTCCCTCAATCTTTGCAACATGATTCTCACGTGTTGCGCATGCTCTTCCTGGCTACGGGAATAAACCAGGATGTCATTAATGAACACAATAACGAATGTATCAAGGTATGGATGAAATACAGTATTCATCAATTGCATGAACGCTGCTGGGGCATTGGTCAGCCCAAATGACATAACCAAAAATTCATAATGACCGTATCTGGTCCTGAAAGCCATATTCGGAATATCAGAATCCCGAATCTTTAACTGATGATACCCCGACCTCAAGTCAATTTTGGATAATACCTTAGCGCCCTGAAGCTGATCAAATAAGTCATCAATACGAGGTAAAGGATAACGGTTCTTCACTATAACCTTATTCAACTGTCTATAGTCAATACACATGCGCATCACACCATCCTTCTTTTTCACAAACAACACCGGCGCACCCCAAGGCGATACACTAGGCAGAATGAACCCCTTATCTAAGAGTTCCTGAAGCTGTTCTTTTAATTCTTTCAGCTCTGCTGGTGCCATACGGTTAGGTGGAATAGAGATAGGATGAGTATCTGGCACCAGGTCTATACCAAAATCAATATCCCTGTCATGTGGCATGCCTAGCATGTCTGCAGGAAATACATCCGGAAAATCGCGGACTACAGGAACAGAATCAACAGACGGAGTCTCACTACTAACATCCCTCACAAACGCAAGATACGATTCACACCCTTTTTCAACCATACACTGAGCCTTTAAATAAGAAATCACTCTGCTAGGCACATGCTCTACAGACCCTCTCCACTCAACTCTCGGAACTCTGGGCATAGCTAAGGTCACGGTCTTAGCGTGACAATCAAGAATCACATGACATGGGGATAACCAATCCATGCCCAGAATTACATCAAAATCGACCATACTCAGTAACATCAAGTCCACTCGGGTCTCCAGACCCCCAATAGATATAAGACACGACCGATACACACGGTCCACAACAATAGTATCACCCACCGGAGTCGAAACATGAACAGAAGTAACTAGAGACTCACGGGGCATATTCAGAAAATGAGCAAAATAGGATGAGACATAAGAGTACGTGGAACCAGGGTCAAATAAAGCCAAAGCATCACTACGACAAACTGAAATAGTACCTATAATCACCGCATCTGAAGCCATAGCATCAGGTCTAGCCGGAAGTGCATAAATACGTGGCTGGACTCCACCTTCTCGACCTCCCCCTCTAGGACGGCCTCTAGCTGCCTGACCACCACCCCTAGCTGCCTGGGTAGGTGGTGATATGACTGGGGATGGAGCCGAGGGCTGAACCCTCTACTGAGCTGAACAACTAGAACGACGGGGACACTGCCTCCACTCATGTCCGAACTCTCCACACTTATAACAATTACCTGGAGTTGGAGATGAAAACTGACAAAAACCCCTGCCACCGTGATAACCACCAGACGAACCATGCATAGAAGAACTCTGATAAGATGATGCTCGGGCAGAGCTCTGAAATGGAAGGGCACTAAAAGATGAACGTCCCTGATGAGCATTGCGAGGACCCTGCCCCGACGATACACCACTGTACGCTGGGCGAACTGACTTTGGAGGTCTAAATAAACGACCTATGTTAGGCTGATGTTGCCCTCTCAAAGGAGCACCGCTGAAATTACCTGATCCCCGAGGCCTCTTAGCCTCCTTCTCCTCATGATCTTGCCTACGAACCGACTCGATGTCTCTAGCAATGTCAACAACCTGCTCAAATATAGCTCCAGACACTCTCTCTCTAGTCATCAAGATCTGAAGTTGATAAGTAATACCATCTACGAACCTCCTAATCCTCTATTTGTCAGTAGGGACAATCTTAGAAGCATGTTTAGCCAACTCAGAAAACCTCATCTCGTACTGGGTGACTGATAATTCTCCCTGGCGCAGCTGCTTAAACAGCCTACGTTGCTCCTCTCTATGGGACTGAGGAACATATTTCTCCAAAAAGATCATGGAGAACTACTTCCAGGTGAGAGGTGCTGAACCAACCGGCCTACGCCTCTCGAATGTCTCGCACCAAGTAAAAGCAGCACCCCCAAACTGAAATGTAACAAACGAGACCCCACTGGTCTCCAAAATACCCGCAATACGTAGTATCCTCTGCATTTATCCAGAAAACCTTGGGCATCCTCACCCTCTGTGCCACTGAAATCCGGAGGCTTAATTCTGCTAAATCTCTCCAACATGCGCTGCTCATCCTCATGCATAGCAGCGACCACAAAATCCTGAGCTGGAGCAACCGGCTGAACTGGGGCTGCTCCTGGTGCCTGAATACCCCGTACAACCTAATCAAGTGTCCGGGAAGCTGGAGTCTGATTCCCTCCCCAGGCCTGAGTTGCAGTGGCAGTAGTGGACATAGAAACTGCCTGAACCAAACTGGAACACACCGTCAATATCTGAGCCAGGGTCTCCTGAAGACCCGGAATAACAATAGGCATTGTCGGTGCCTGAGCCTGTTCCGCTAGAGCGCCACCGGCGGGAACCTGATCCTGAACGATAGGGGGATCCTGTGGTACAACCCCGGATACTGCCTGGGCTGGTCCCCTACCTCTACCACGGCCTCAACCCCTTGTGGGTCTAGCTGGTGTCTGGTCACCCTGATCAGTATTACGTGTCCTCAACATCTGTGAGAGAATGAAACAACGTAAGTTTAGATTTAAAGAATCAATAGATTGGCACAAAAGAGTTCAAGAAAATAGAAATGTTTCCTAAAAGTTCTGCAGCCTCTCGGAGATAAGTACAGACGTCTCCATACCGATCCGCAAGACTCTACTAAACCTGCTCATGACCGTTGAGTCCTATGTAACCTAGTGCTCTGATACCAACTTGTCACGACCCAAATCCTAACAGGCCATGATGGCGCCTATCGTGGAACTAGGCTAGCCAACTATCATATTACTACGCTTTTTGTTCAATTATAACAGTTCACAATTAAATAATAAGCATGCAACCATAGCATCAATTAATATAATTAAGTCTTAACGTCCCAATAATATTCTAACAAACCTCCCAAGAACTGGAGTCAATAGTCATGAGCATCTAAGAATAAATAGATCTAACTCTGCTAAAACTATAATGTATGTCTCTGAATCAAATGCTAAATCTAAATGAGGAAGGGAAATGGAGAAGCTGTGGACGCTAGACAGCTACCTCGAAATCCCGTGAACTGCTGCTAACGAACAAGGCAGCTACTGCTCCAAACCGGTACCTGAATCTGTGCACAGAGGCACATGGAGTCTTTATGAGTACGCCAACTCAGTAGTAATGAAAATAAATCACAGTCTGAGAAATATAAAGTACACAGTACATATACACCAATTCACAAAACCAATAAAACACCAAGTCACCAGGTAGTATTCATCAAATATATGAGTTCAAAAATCAGTTTCCAGAAATCCTTTGAACCAAGTGTAATATCAGAATATTTCAGTAAAAACCAGTTTGAAAACAAAGTAAATCATAGTTTGAAAACTCAGTAAGAATATTCATAAATTTGCCCCTCAGGCCATAATCGTTTTTCATCAAAATATCTTTCAGTATTAGCCCATCAGGCAACCTCACAATCACTCTGCCCATCAGGCAACCTCACAATCACTCTGCCCATCAGGCAACCTCACAGTCACTCTGCCCATCAGGCAACCTCACAATCATTCTGCCTATCAGGCAACCTCACAATCACTCTGCCCATCAGGCAACCTCACAATCACTCTGCATAAGCCTCGCGGGCATCACTCAATCGGTACCGGCGGTCACTGGGGGTGTGTACAGACTCTGGAGGGGCTTCTACAGCCCAAGCGCTATAATAAGCCACAGCGTGGCATAAATCACACACAATATAGGCCCGCAGCCTCACTCATATCATAACATCCTCACAATATAGGCCAGCAGCCTCACTCATATCATAACATCCTCACAATATAGGCCATCAGCCTCACTCAGTCAGACACTCTCAATTTGCCCTTCAGGCCATTATATACCGGGTTCTCGACCCAAAACAGTGTTTCATTTTCAAGAAGTAGTATAAAAATACTCTGAGTGTCAAAACAATTTCACAGAAAAGACTGAGTGAAAAATCATAACATATCAATGAGGAAAATATAGTAAACACAACCCTCAAAGGGTAAACAAGTCGGCACTATGCCCTAAACATGGCTTACAGCCCAATTCATATCATAATAAAATAATACTAATTAAAGCATAGGCTTAGAAATCGGTTTCGCAACTCAATAGTCGCTTAAATGGGAAGAGATGTTTCCAAAGTTTTCACCTTTTCACTTCAAAACCCGTGAAACGGTGTATAGTCTGAGGTTTCATACCCTCAGGACAGGATTTAAAGACATTACTTACCTCAAAACTAGCCCGGAACTATTCCACAACACGCTTGCCTCGCGAATCAACCTCCGAAGGCTCCAAATCTAGAAAGTTCAGATTTTTATCATCAATATATGGTTAAGGAATAAATTCCAATTGAAAAATATCGAATTTAGCTCAAAAATTCGAATTCAGTCAAAACCCGACCCCCGGGCCCGCATCCTGAAACTCAGAAATTCTTATATAAAAGCGTTCTTCATCCTCTCACGAGTTCATACATATAAAGAACACTATAATAGGAGTTCGTTTGACCCCTCAAATCGATCCCTAAAGGTCTCATAATCTCAATCCCTAAAACCCAATTTTTCTACTGATTTTCCATGAATTTACACTGGTTTTATGTTCTATAATCACCCATAATCGAGTTTTAATGACTAGAAAACTTACCTCAATGAAGAACAAGGATTTCCTTCTTCAAAATCGTCCCCAAGAGCTCTTTTCCGTACAACAATGGTGAAAAATAAAGTTTAAGTCGCGGACGGGCTTTTATTTAACTGATCAGTAAATTGTTCTCCGCGATCGCATCTTTTCCCCTGCGATCGCACAGTGCACTCGCTTCGACCTCCGCGATCGCAGCCCCAGGCACGCGATCGCACAATGCTTTTGACCAACGACCCCACGCGCCTATATCAACCCTACGCGACCGCACTGGCTTAGCTGCTCGACCTATGCGATCGCAGAGTGTAAATTCTGCCCTCGCTCAAAATTCTCTATGCAATCGCGGGTCTCTTCACGGGATGGCAGAGAGTAAAAATCTGTTGCACTGACACCAGAAAACCAACAATTGTTCTAAGTCCAAAAATGCCCGTTAGCCACCCGGAATCAATCTCGAGCCCCTCGGGACCCCAACCAAACTTACCAACATATTCCATAACATCATTCAAACTTAGTTGCACTCTCGAAACACCAAAATTAACATCAAAATACAAAATTTACATCGGATTCAAGCCTAAGAACTTTGATATTCCTAAAATCCACCAATGATGTCGAAACTATCCAAATCAACTCCGATTGACCTGAAATTTTGCACACATATCCAAAATGACATTATGAACCTGTTCCAGCTGTCAGAATTCCATTCTGACCCTGATAGCCTATTTTCCACTGCCGACCGGTAATCACCAAAAACTAACTTTCGCCAATTCAAGCCTAATACTACACCCGACATCACAAAATTTTTCTTAACATACTCCTAAGTCCCAAATCACCTAACGAAGCTATCTGAACCATAAAATACGCATTCCGAGGTCGTTTACCATTAAGTCAACTCTTAGTTGACTTTTCCCATTTTAAGGTTATTTTTAAAGGCTAATTGACTGAACTGTCACTACAACCATTCGATTTCAAGCCTATCAACTCTAATACATCAAATACAGTATAACCAATCTATAAAAAGTCAATAACAACAATTATAATGCAGGTTTTATGTAACGACGGACCGGGTCGTTACAAGTTTAATTGTTAATTGTATTTGGAGGCAAACAGAAATTTAAGGAGTGTTGGTTTAACTGGTTTTGGTTGTAAAAGAAAGAATGAATTAATTGAGGAACCCCATGTCCATGGGGCTAGGTTTACCGACATGAATACAGTAACGGCAATCACCATAAAAATAGGTATATCCAGCTGTCTAAGAGAGAGGAAAAAATAAATAGCGTATTTCATGCCTCAATGGTAGTATACACCATAAACACTAGTTTTGCTATAAAATATAAAAGGTAGTTATAGAAAATAATACTTTAAACTGATTTTGGTTTATAATAAATAGTATGTATACCTTTGCTATAAGAAGTAAAATTTCCTTATTTAGTCTGGTGGTTTGACTATGGCTTAGTTAACCTTTTTGTCATAACAAAATTATTGGGCCCATTTCTTGTGGGATAGATAAGTAAGATATAATATTATTTTAATTTTTTTTTTTTTGAACATAAAGGATAGATTTATATAAACTTTAACATATTACACCACTTTAGTTACAACAGTGTCTAGGGCATTTCCATTGCCCAAAGTAGCTAGATAATTACAGACATAGATAAGTTGTCTCTTAACAACATAACAAAAACTATGCTTGTCCTTTTGAATTACACGATCAAGCAAAAAGGTTGGACATGCATGTAAGAAACATTTAGTAGGCTTGAGATTTCTGGCAGCTTCCTTGGCCAGCTTATGTGCTACTGCATTGGCTTCTCTGAAGTTATGTCTCAGGATTGGGTGCTTCAGCTATTGCATCAACCATCTGCATTCAATAATAATGTTAGTGAAATTATTTATTATTTGAGATAAGTCTAATGATATCAGTGCAATCAGTCTTGATTTCATGTTTGTCCAACTTCCACTCAATTGCAAGCTTTAATCCTTCAAGAAGGGCCACTAGCTCATCATGTGTGGATGATATAGCATGAATTGTCTTGTGGTATCCCACGATCCATTCTCCATTGCAATTTTGAATGACTCCTCATATTCCTGTTGTATTAGTATGGCTTGAGAATGCTCCATCATAATTAAGTTTGTACCAATTCCTAGGAGTTTATGCCATTTGATATTGACATCGACATTTTTGTTCGTGGTGACATATCTTTAAGTAAAAAAGACGAATTCCCACGCTTGTTGGAGCATTTTCTTGATATCAATATTATTATGAAAGTTGTTGCAGTTGTTGTTATTTTTGTTTGTCCAAAGGTTCCAAATAGCATAGGGGAAGATGGTATCCCACTTAATGTTGTTTGTATTTTGTTTTATGAAAATATCCTTCAATTCTTCAAGCTAGTTGTTTTTATCTATCAAACCATTATGGTTAATACCAAGATTTAGCCAAAAAATGCAAGTTGTGGGACAAGATATAAAAATGTGGTAGATGTTTTCAATGTCCCTTCTACAACATGTGCAAGTTTTGTCTATGTTCGTTCCTAGATGGGCTAAATATGATCTACATGGTAAACGATTATGCATGAATTTGCAAAGAAGGAATTTGAGTTTATTAGGGCAGTGGAGGTGCCAAATCCAGTTGAAGTTTTTGGCAGTATATTTTTGCTTATCCAACAGAGTGTAGCAAGACTTAGTCGAGAGGGTGCCATTTGAATTGAGTTTCCAAATCATACTGTCCATTTTTGGTTTATTAGGGGGAATGAGAGTGGCCTCAATGTTTTTGATAGTTTCATTTGGCAGCGTGAAAGAGATATTATCAAGATTCCATTTATTATTTATAATAATATTAGAAATGGCTAGGTTTTGGTCCTTAAATGATGGGAGGCTGAAATAGAGGATCTAAGAGAGTTTGAGTTATAGATCAATTGGTTATACCAAATATTTAGTTTGGTATTTTTGGAGGGGTACCATAGTATACCTTTATGGCAAACTTCCCATCCCTTGGTGATTGCTTGCCAAATGAAGGAGGTATTGATAGAGCACTTTGAATTTGAATATTTTGCCCTTATAAGCTGGCAGCAAGGGTTACTAGGGTTTTGGAGTAGTTACCATACAAGACTATCTAGGGTAACCATATTTTTAGTCTTTGCTTGTTTGAGGCCTAATCCACCATCCTTTTTATCTCTAGTGATGGTTTCCCAATTAACGAGATGGAGCTTTCTACTAGTAGGGGTGGTGCCCTATAGAAAATCTCTTTGGATTTTATCAATTGTTTTGATGGCCTTTGCTGGAAGGAGTGTAAATTGCATGGAGTAAGAAGGGATGACACTTAGAGTACTGGAGGTCAATGTGGCTCGACCAGCCATATTCATGAAAGGACATTTCTAGTGTGACAATTTTGAATGAAGATTATCAATTAAGTATTGGGAATCTGTTGCTTTAGGCTTATGATTTAGTATAGGGAAGCCTAGGTATTTTCCAAAATCATGAGTTGTTTTTATACCAAAGGTGGAGGATAAAAAGATATTTAGGTCCTTAGGGCAGTGTTTAGGGATAATGATCCTATATTTGGTCTTGTTGATGGCCAATCTTAATTCTAAGGTAAAAAGGTCCAAACAATGTTTGATACAATGAATGGTTTTTTTATTGGTTTTCCCCATAAGAGTAATGTCATCCGCAAAGAAGACATGAGAGAAGGAGGGCCATTTATGGCTTATATTTATTGGATCCCAATTGAGTATGTCAACTTGATAATTTATGAGTCGGGATAAAAGCTCCACCCAAAGATGAAGATGTAGGGGGAGAGGGGGTCACCTATCTATATTCCTCTACTTGGTTGAAAAGTATTTGTTTTTGCCCCATTCACTAATATAGCCATAGAGCTAGTGATAATACAGTGCATGATGAGGTTGTTTAATTTGGGGGGG
>ML252097.1:83748-95373 GCA_005239495.1 Nicotiana undulata
AGGGTAGTGGCATCGTTAGCATGTATGGCCTTGGGTTGGTCGTTGGTATGGGTTGCCAAATGTCCAGTAGAGTGATGAGAAAAAGCCACGTCAATTTGCATGGCATTGGTGGCATAATTTTTAATATTATTTTTAATAGGTATATTTTTGTCCAGCGGAGATACCAAGGGTGAGAAAGAATTTTTATTATTAAAATTGTTTTTTGTGGAATTTGTATTGGAGTAATATTTATGAAATCCATTATGTTTAAGCTTAACTTATCAATTGAATTTGACCTACGAACTATTTTATGTAAGGGTTGATTTAGACATACATGCGTTGCTCCATGTTGGGGTAGATACCTTACCAGTGTTGAGGATTGGTCTCTTGAGCTTTTGGTTGATTCTCTTATTCTTGGGGAATTCTACTGTTTGCCATATATCATCCTTGGGCAGTTGGGAGTTAGTGTTTGTAATGTCATCTATCGTCTTTGATAGGCTGCTTCCTTTGTCATCATCCGGATTGGCCAAAGCATCTGTGGATTTCTTGTATTTGCATGTGGCAATTGAATGCCCCAGTTTGCCACATATTTTGCATAATAATTTATCCACCTCATACAAAATTTCTTGTCTATGATGGCCAATGATAATTGAGGATGCCACCGGTATTTCCAAAGGGAGCGACCCAAATTCCTATTCAGGTCGTGATGGGGCTCAACACCGGAGTCAGGCAAGCCAACACTAGTTACTAACGGAATTTCTTAAATTAAATGAGATGTTCAAATACTTACCCAGTTTTAATCTAAGAAGTCCTTTAATAAAAGTGAGGAAGTGAAGCAAGTTGATTTAAAGTAACTCAATAATCATTTTCCAGCATAAACAGAGTAGCAAAATACTAGCGAATCAACTACTTGTGCCAAGACCTAGGGTCACAATTCCACAGGCGACTAGTGGAATATACAAATAGACAAAACAAATGTAAAACTATCTGAAAGGGGTAGACAGAAATATCCCAAAAGTAATAGAAACTCCACCGTGCTGCTGAGGAACGCCAGGCAGAGCAGCTCACCGTGTAGTCTAGTCCAAGTAACACTCTCAGGAACGCGCTCCGGTATGATAACCAGATGCACCGGCCTCAGGACCTGTACAATTAAGTACAGAAGCGTATCATGAGTGCATATAAACAAATATGTACCCAGTGAGTATCCCGTCTAAACTCGAAGAAGTAGTGACGAGAGGTAGACGTGTTACTCACTAGGGTCGTTATCGATAATATGATTTAATGAATCTAGACATGAATACCATTTATGGAAAGCAACTAGACATGGAGCATCAGTATATAAAGATAACGATCTACCTGCAAGGGCCAAGTAACAATATTTAACAAAAATCACAAGTTTCTTTCCCCACAGAACAATTAAATTGGTAAGAATAATAATAAGACTCTCAATCAAGCACATAGCATATAATATGCCGAGGCGTACGGCCGAAGCGACGCAAAAATTTAAATGTGCACTGCCGAGGGTCGAGCGACACGAACCATAGATGCATCTATTATCCCGCTCGCAAATCGATCATGCGACGCGGTTGACATAAATATAAGGCTACCCCGCTCACGAATTATACATGCGATATGGGTGCTCGTAGACATACACAGAATTATCGGGAAATTCAGGAATTTGTCATGGTTTATACTTGAAATCAGAGATTTAAGCACTTAAACTTACACATAACTTCCTAATATCCTCATATCAATTTCAAAGATAATAAGCAACTAGAACACATGTAAGGATACAGGTAAGGCACATAACGGCATGCTTGTGAAATCCTAAATTCTACTCGACACAACAGAGTAGTAGCTACGCACGGACTCTCGTCACTTCGCGCGTACGTAGCCCCCGCAAATAAGGACAATTCAATCGTTTACATTTACCTATGGGGACAATTCCCTCTTACAAGGTTGGAAAGGAGACTCACCTCGCGTAGAATCTACTTCCCGGTCAAGAATGCGCCCGAAACTCCAAACTAGTCAAATGGTATATAAATATGTCAATGCATGCTCAAAGTAAGGAAATTCTCCTACTTATTTAAAAAATTCACTATTCTTGAAGAAATCCCAAAATACACCCCCAGGCCTACATGCTCGGATTCCGGAAATTTTCGAAGATAACACTCACCCATAGCCTAAGGATCAATAATATATAATTTTTGTATGATTTCATGGTAGAAAAGTGGTGAAATTCCATAAAGTTCATCAACCCTAGGTCTTCACTCTCACCCCTTTAATTTCCACTAATTAGATTTTATTCTACCTAAGTTTTGATGTAATAAACCAACATTTAAATGGAAACTACTTACCTTTTAGTAGTTAGGCCGAATACCCTCTTGAAAGCTCTCAAAATCGCCAATGGAGGAGAAGAAATGATGAAAAAGGACCAAATCCCGTATTAAATGAGATCACTGCCACCTGCGGCTCGAGGACCGCACCTGCGGTCTCGCACCAGCGACCAAATGGTCGCACCTGCGGAACTGGCCCAGGAGGCCTGTGGCCGCACCTACGGAACTGGCCCAGGAGGCCTGTGGCCGCACCTCTGGAAGAAATCCAGCACCGGCGGGTCCGCACCTGCGGTTTTGGGCCAACTCCCCTGGGGTTGCACCTGCGATGACTTGACCGCAGGGGCGGTATCGCACCTACGATCTGGGGCACCGCACTTGCGGTCACACCAGATCTGGTGCACCAGCAGCTGAAGCTGCTGGTTTTTAGCCTCGTGGGGGTGTCTGGGAGGCACCAGTTTTATAATTGTAGAGTACCTCCAAGGGACATAGATTGTTTTTATTTCATCCGATGAGAGGTGAATTTTATGCTCACCTTCCTTATTAAGAGCAGGATCAGTGTCCACTGGTGGGAGTTGTTCGTGTGGATGTGCACAACATCTATGACCATATTAATTTGGCCATCATGGATTCCTTCTAGTAGCTTTTCTTTGAAGTTTGTTCCTAATGGGGGTAGATTAGGGATGGTGGAAGGGTTGATATTGGTAGAGTCAGGTGGTTTTGGAGGGATCAAAGTAGTGGTTTTTGGTTGTTAAATGATGAATTACTCAGAGAGAAATCTAATGTCTAAACTTTGTGAAATATCTAAGTTGTTTGGTGTAAATGTTATTGGAAATGTTATTCATCAAGGTTTTATTATAATCTCAAATGCAATGATACTTCTGAACTATTTTTCAACTTCAACAGAAGACATCACATGAAACTAAAAAAACAAGATCTGGTTTGAAAATGTCCTAAATAGGATTTTAGGAAGAAACCTTACTTTAATTAATTTGTTTATACATGAATGGCCTAAGTTTCTTTACAATATAGTTACGTTTAACCTGTTTTTTTGTTAAAAAAAAATTTATTTAATCAAGGATGCAAATGGAACGGTATGCTACTAATGTAGTTTGGACCCTTTCACATCAACAATGAAAGACAAGGAGCTCACCAAGTGAGCTAGTGCCCTTGATATTCAATATTGTTTTTATTATATTTTATTATATTTTATGTTTTCTTAATTCTGTTTTCTTGTTTTGTCCTCATAAATAACTGAAAAAGAGAAAGACTTATTATGGGTTTATTGTAGTCGTCTAAAAATGAATTATGTAGATGGTAGTAGGTGTAAAAAGATAGGTTTAATTTGCGAATACTACTCTCCTATCGTTAATATTGTTGCTGACTTGCTACTATTAGTACTAGTCAACTAAAACCACTACAACTAATTTTTTATTTGCTTTTTTGTACCAATCGAAATCTGCCCCAGAATATTTAGGGCAAAGTTACATTGTGAAAAGAGCCAGTCAAGATCGATCAGCAAACAACAGGACTCGTGGTCGAGGTGTGAATAATGGTCGAGGTCGAGCACCACAGAAAGAGTGTAACAACTAGTTCTTAGAATATGATATCAAAAAGAATATTCTAGAAGATACTATCTGCATTTGTACTATTAGATTTGTTAGGGATATGTCTCGTATAAATAGGAAAAAAGACTATGAATGAGGGAATGCGACATTCATTTGATAAGAGCAGTTTTGATAAAAGATTTTTTCTCTCTTGTAAGGATACAAACATCACTTTTTCATCAAGATTCTTAATCATATTATTTCATACTTTTCCATCAGATCCGAGAATAATTCGAATATTCTAGTATTTGTCTGTCACTCATCATTGTCAGGAGGAACTATCATCTAGTTCATCCTTTATTGGGTGAATCACTTCACCTATTTACTTAAATGACATTTGTTGCTAGTTATTTCTCCATTATTGCTCATACTTTTCGGAATATTTAATACATGTTATCAATCCAATACCAGATCTATTTAATGCCAGCCACATTTTCGAAACTCACATATAAAGATATTATTATTAACTAAGTTTAATTTATCATTATATAAATACAATTGTTTTAGCCAAAATTTACAGTATTTGGTCAAACATTTTTGAATTTATTTACCCATATGAACCTAATGCATACTAATCTTTTTGTTTGTTTAAGGCTTGCGCATGATTCATAAATAAAATACTTGCATATTCTGTAGTATACCATTACGGAACCTGATGAAATAAAAAATTTCACTATCTTTAATTATTGGTTTTAGGTTCGAGTTTTGAGAATGAAACATTTTTTAATAGGATGTACTTTAATACTGGCTTTCAAGGGCGAATCTAGTATTGAAAGTAAAAGATCAGCCGAACCTAATCATTTTACTTGAAATCTCAGTTTTATTAATAAGGTATGGAAGAATCAAATTGGTATATTATTCCATGTAGTGATACATATATATACATGTACATTAGGTGCTAACTAAGGAAAGAAATAAAAGAGATACCTACAAATTTGCTATCTATATATGGGTTATGTACAATACTAAGAAACAATCTATGTTCATTATGTAAAGTGTCTAGGTTCATTTTGTAACACTCCCCCTTAAGCTTGATCATATATATTGATCATGCCCAGCTTGTTACAAATGTAATCAACTCGAGTGCCTTCAATGATTTAGTGAACAAATCAGCTAGCTGCTCTCCTGTCTTCACGTAGCCAGTAGAAATCAAGTTCTCCTGAATCTTCTCACAAATAAAATGACAGTCAACTACAATATGTTTGGTTCTTTCATGATACACTGGATTTGAGGTAATACGGAGTGCAACTTGATTATCACACCAGAGTTTTAATGGAGTAGGATGCTTCAACCCAATTTCAGTTAAAAGGTGATGTATCCACATTATCTCACATGTTGATTGTGCCATAGCTCTATACTCGGATTATGCACTGGACCTAGATACAATATTTTGTTTCTTACTTCTCCATGATACCAAGTTTCCACAAACAAATACACGGTAACCAGTAGTAGATCTTCTATCAATCTTGGATCCAGCCCAATCTATATCCGCAAAACAATCATTGCGAGAATGACCGTGATTACTGTTTAATATTCCAAGATAAGTAACATAGGATCTGCTCCAAAGCCTCCCAATGTAACTGTGGGCGCGGACATGAACTGTCTAACGATACTCACTGCAAAAGCAATATCTGGACGAGTCATAGTGAGATAGTTTAATCTCCTGACTAACATCCTGTATCTATATGGATCATTAAATGGACCGTCATCATCTTTCATAAGATGAAAATTAGCAACCATTGGAGTATTGTAAGGCTTGGCAGCCAGCTAACCAGTTTCAGCTAGTAAGTCAAGAATATACTTTCTCTGAGATAGAAAATTACCTTCTTGCTTCTAGTTATTTCTACTCCCAAGAAGTATTTTAGTTGTCCCATGTCTTTTGTTTGAAGCTTCGTATGCAAGAAAGACTAGAGAGAAGAGATTCCTACATTATCACTCCCTGTGATAACAATGTCATCCACATATACAACAAAGAGAATAGATCCAGCTGTTGATTGCTTGTAGAAGACATAATGATCACATTTGCTCTTTTTCAGGCCAAATGCTTGAACTGCTTCACTAAATTTACCAAACCAAGCCCGGGGACTCTGCTTCAAGCCATATAAGGATTTCTTCAAATGGCAGACCTTTCCATACTCCCCCTGAGCAACAAAACTAGATGGTTGCTCCATATATACCTCTTCATGGATATCACCATGAAGAAAAGCATTCTTAATATCCAATTGATGCAAAGGCCAATTCTCAAAAGCAGCTAGATAAATGAACAAGCGGACAAAAGTAAGTTTGGAAATCGGACCCTTAGCCACAAGTATGGCCTAGAGTCTCTCCATAGAGCCATCAGGATTAACTTTAACCGTGAAGATCCACTTGCATCCCACTGCTTTCTTTCCACTGGGTAAATCCACTAAATCTCAAGTGTGATTTTTTTCTAAGGCATGTATTTCCTCAAGCATTGCTTCAGACCATCCAGGATGATTCAAAGCCTCTTTCACCGTTTTGGATATAGAAACAGAGTCTAGAGACACAATCAAAGATATAGATGCAGGAGACAAGTGGTCGTAGGAAACAAAATTAGAAATAGAATATGTGGATTTGCAAGTACGTATACCTTTGCGAAGAGCAATTGGAAGGTCAAGGTTTTCTGGAGGGTCAGTTGGAGGCAAATATGATGATGAAGGAACTGATGACGAAGGAACTGGTGCAGAACATGTATCATTCGTCTGTTACCTCCGCGAGTAAACTTGAGCAATTGGCGGTCTTACTAACACAGGTGGAGCAGGTGATGAAGGAAGAATAGTGGAGTGGTGCTCGATAGAACTAGGAGATGGAGGAACATCATCTCGTTGCTCTGTCGAAGTACGGGTAACTTGATATACTAGTCACTCATCTTCCTCCCCCTAACTGGTAGAAATGGGAGGTGCATAGAAGAATCGTGTAGTATCTGAAAATACCACATCAGTTGACACCAAATATTTGCCAAGTTCAGTAGAATAACACTGATACCCCTTCTGAGGGCGAGAATAGCCAAGGAAAACACACTTCAATACCTTGGGATCCAACTTGGTAACAGATGGTCGAACATATCAAACATAACATGTGCTTCCAAATACCTTAGGTTCCACCAGAAATAATGCCTTGTTTGGAAAAAGGACACTGTAAGGCACATTACCACCAAGCATAGTAGATGGCATGCGATTAATCAGAAAGCAAGTCGTTGAGACCGCATCAGCCCAGAACTATTTAGGAACCTTCATTTGGAACAAAAGTGCCAGAGTTTTCTGAAGTAGATGCCTATTCTTCCTCTCAGCAACTCCATTTTGAGAGGGTGTATCAACACATGAAGACTGATGTAGTATACCATGTTATATCATGTACGACGGGACATGGTCCCCAAACATCATAATGAACTAAATCAAAAGCTGACTCAACTCGTCTATTAACCCTTGGACTTAACGAGATGTGATGGTGTTTTTCAAATCGATATGACTCACAATCCAATGAAGAAATATTCTGAAACTGAGGACAAAGCTTCTTCAACAAAGGCAGAGAGGGGTGTCCCAATTGACAATGTGCTTCAAAGGGAAACACAACACTAGAGCAGGCAATAGACCGTGGCTCCCATTCATCAAGGATGTAGAGATCACCAGATAAATATCATTTACCAATAACATATTTTGTTGTAAGATCTAGAAACAAACAATGACCGGGAAAGAATGCAACACAACATTTAAGGTCTTTGGTGATTTTACTAATAGAAATCATGTTAAAGGCCAAGTTTGGTAGACTTAATATAGATGACAGAGTAATAGAGGAAGTTGGTTTAACAGCCCCAAATCCAGCACTGCTACAAGTTGATCCATCAACTACAGTAACTGGAGAGGGTGCTTTATGTGAGCGAAAGCTAGAAAAAATATTTCGATTACTTGTCATGTGATTTGTGGCACCTGAATCGATCACCCATTTATTGGAAGAGGTGATAAGACATGTTTTATCTGACCTAGCAAAGGCAGTAACTGAAGAAGATTCCTTAACTGATATATGATTTTGAAGGAACTTTAGAAACTCATCCGAAACCAAGGTTGCTGGATTAGGAGTTGTTGCATTATTATTCTTTACCATCATGTTTTCCGTTGAATAAAAAATTGATTAAATTAACAGAGGTCCCAAAAGCTAAAAGATACCAAAACAGATCTCTGGTAAACACAAAGTCAACAATCTATTTAACAGAACTCCACTCCAATAAACCAGTCAACCAAATTAGAGAACCAAACAAATTCGTCCCCAATCAAATAAAATCAGAGACCAACAAAGTTTCTGTTAAGGGAAGACCCAACAGATAATATCAAGTCTCAAATTGTAACAAAGCGTCTTACAAGGAAGACCCAACAAATACCAATTCACAAAACAAGCAATCAGATGCAAGAATATTGTTCCACGGCTACTTCAGTATCCCAAATACAAACCAAATAGTAGAAGAACTCAAACCTAGCCAAAATTGATGTAATACAACCTTGTCCGAGTATGTTCTTCACGAAAATAAGATTCTGTTATCAGAGGATAACCAACAATCGATCGAAAATATTAAGCTGATCTCGGAGAACAAAGCTGGACAGAGAATGGACCACACACACCTCACGGGTCTACCGAAAAGTTTTGGTCAACTCTGGCGAAGCCACAGATGTGGCTCTGATACCATGTAATTAACAAGGTATGTAAGAATCAAACTGGTATATTATTCCATGTAGTAATACATATATATACATGGACATCGGGTGCTAACTAAGGAAAGAAATAAAAGAGATTCCGACAAATCTTCTATCTATATATGGGTTATGTACACTACTAAAAAACAGTCTATGTTTATTGTGTAAAGTGTCTAGGTTCATTCTGTAACAGCCTGGATAAATTTATTTAATACGTACAAATTATCAATTTAGAACCAATAATTTACAAATTCTAGAATTTTGTACCTATAAACTTCAAATCATATCTCCGGTCCTCCTAGCACGAATCTGAACTAGTCAAGCAAGTTAACTGCTATCTGCAAAATAAAATGCTAGCAAAATTGAACTTCGAATATTACTAATGGAAGTCCTCCCATTTTTTATTTTTCTTGTTTCTGCTATTCCTGAGTCCATTCTCACCCCAAAACCAAACAATGATAGGATTAATAGTAAGAGCTTCCAGAAAAAGTCGTGAGTTGTGACTGGCCAAGTCGTCATTAATATTTGCGAAAATTTCTGATCCCTTCATATATAGCTTCTAGAAAATTCATTTGGTCGTTACTTCCTACCTGGGTTTTTTTAATTGGAAAAAATTATATATTAACACGACACGTCTTATAATATCAACTAGTAAGACACAAATTATGTTAAATTGTGATTTATTTAAATTATGTGTAAATAACCTTAAAATATAAACATCTCAGATAAAAATAATATAATATTAGATATTAATTATGAAGTATTGAAATTATGGTTCAAATCTTGTAGTGCATAACCTACTTTTTTTAATTTGTAGCAACCTAACCCCTTGGTTTTAGTCTTGCATTTCGTTTCGCTGTCAATATTAAAGAATATTAAACATATCATGTTGTATCTTGTTTGGCATAACAAATCATATTATTTTAACAAATTTCTTACTATCATTTTATTTTTATCTAAAAGTTAACTATGTCTTATTCATCACATTATTTGTACACAAATTCTTTTTTCTTTTGTTTTTTTCTTATAGTTATTGTATTATTTATTATTTAATATTATTGTACTATAATATAATATTTTATTAGCTTAATAATTATATTAATATCTTGCTTATTATTCTTTTAATAATCTTAAATAAATAGAAATATTTTATTATTGAAATTTGGTATATTTTTTGCTTGTATCCTCTCGTTCGGAATTTTTTAATCAATTAAATTTATTGTAATATTATTAAATGTAATTTCATTTTTAAATTTATTTATTTTAAAATTAATTTAATGTATATGTATCCTCACCCTATCTCTATTTTATACATTCTCTTCCGTACTATAAATTTTAATTAGTTTTTATATTAACTTTTTACCTATAACCAAAATAATATTATATTTTATTTTAAATAATAAAATTGATGTAGGCAAAAATATTAATACATATGTTATTTGATGATTATGTTCCAAATGAATTGCTTCGCTTTGTTATTTCCATTACTTGATATTTCCTCCCCTCAGCATGTTCCTCTTTCCTTTGTATTTAGCTGTTTATTTCTTGTTGTTATTATTGTCTCCGTATATGATTAAACTGCAGAGGTTTATTTGGTTGTCGTGACCTAGCCTCGTCACTACTTCGCCAAGGTTAGGCTCGACACTTACTCAGTACATGAGGTCGGTTGTACCGATGCTACATTCTGCAGTTTCTGTGCAGATCCCAGTACAGGACCCTTTGGACCTTAGAGTGAGGTGGCTGCCTTCGGTCCAGTGGAGATTCCGAGGTAGTCCTGCAGGCATCCGCAGGCCTTGGCATCCCCTCCTACTTTATTTCTATTATGCTCTTATTTATTCCAGAGATATATGTACTTACTTTTGCTCGGACCCCTATATGTAGTATTCGTAGACAGTCCGTGAAGTTGTGACACCAAATTCTGGGTATAGTTACTATGAATTTCATAATGGTATTTAAGTAAGTTGTTAGACTTTGTTTTCTTTTGCATGTTTATTTCCGTTGATTTTGTATATCACCTGTTAGTTGTTAATAATAAAGGAATAAGGTAAATAATCATTAGGCTTGCCTAGCGGGTTCAATGTTAGGCGTCATCACGGTCCCGACGATGAAATTCGGGTCGTGACATTTACCGCTTGAATTTATTTATTTTTAAACTTAATAAATCTTTAATATCTTAAGTAAAATTTTATTTTATTTTAACTTACTCCAAAGTATACATAGTCACAGGTTATCTCAAACTACGTCTTCCTATTTATTTTATTTTTTCTATTATAATTTTTGCCTCCATATTTCTAGCTAATATTGAAAAACAATTTATGGGTGGATCAATATAGATATAGCTACAAATATACATATAAATTTAAATTTAAATGTAGATATATTGATTAAATTTGTCTAAGATTTATTTAGATTGAGTATAAGGTTTATTAAACTATTTCTATTAATTATATTTTTATTTATAATTCAAATTTTTAATAGTGTCTTAGAATTGCTAAGTGACGTCGTTTTAGTTTGCTATTGGGATTCACCATATACTTCACTACTCTCTTTTTAATATAATATAGATATAGATTTGTCACGACCCGAAATCCCACCTTTTAGACCGTGACTGCGTCTAACATTGAACCCGCTAGACCAGCCAACGTACACAACACTTTGACATTTATAAAAATAACATAACAGTAATAAAGCCAATTAACCTTCCAACCTCTACTGGAATATCTCAATTTCCTTAACTCTCAGCCTTTACCGAACATTTCCAAATCACTTCAAAGGTTTTTACAGCAGAAAAGTAATAATATTCCCAAAACGAATAATGAAATGATAAAGGTAACAACATTGCAAATATCCCAAAACCGGGGTGTCACAACCTCACGAACTAACTAACTGAGTGCTTAATACAAAGCCTGAAAGAAATATATAATTGTCTTGAAACTAGGAGAAAAAGGCAAGACAATGAGGAAATCCAAATGTAGGAGAGACACCAAGGCCCACGAATGCCAG
>ML252098.1:0-99350 GCA_005239495.1 Nicotiana undulata
GCCTAGCGGGTTCAACGTTAGGCGCAGTCACGGCCCAAGGGTGGGAATTTGGGTCGTGACATTCAATTTCAAATTGTACCTCCGAACGATTGAAGAACTTTCTCAAATCTGCTATGTGATCTGTACTCTTCTTGGATTTGATGATGACGCCATCCACATATACATCTATCTCCTTGTGTATTATGTTATGGAGGATAGTTGTCATGGCCCTCATATAAGTGGCCCTGACATTATTCAGACCAAACAACATCATTTTGTAGCAGTACACTCCCCATAGTATGATGAAGGCTATTTTCTCGGCAACTTTTTCATCCATCCAGATCTGATGATAACCCGCGAAACAATCTACAATGGATTGTAGTTCATTCTTGGCGTAGTTGTGGATCAGTATGTGTATGTTTGGTAGTGGGAAACCATCTTTGGGACTTGCTCTGTTTAGGT
Source organism: Nicotiana undulata (assembly GCA_005239495.1). Lineage (NCBI taxonomy): Eukaryota > Viridiplantae > Streptophyta > Magnoliopsida > Solanales > Solanaceae > Nicotiana > Nicotiana undulata. The sequence goes on from ML252098.1 coordinate 442, forward strand.
CCCGATAGTCGACACACACCCTGACTTTCCCATCTTTCTTTGGAACCGACACAATTTTGGCCAACCAAGTCGGATATTCAACAACCCTAAGGACCTTAGTTTTGATCTGCTTGGTGACTTCCTCTTTGATTTTCAGACTCATATCTGGCTTGAACTTTCTGATCTTCTTCTTTACCGGCGGACACATCGGATTGGTGGGTAGCTTATGAGCCAATATGGATGTGCTCAAACTAGTCATATCATCATACGACCATGCGAAAATGTCTTCATACTCTTTCAGGAAACGAGTGTACTCTTCTTTTTCTGATGGTGACAAGTGAATGCTTATGCGGGTTTCCTTGACTGTTTCGCAATTCCTAGGCTACCCCGGGACTCGGCAGGCCCTTGATGGTGTGGCTTTCAAATTTCTGAGGATGGCTCCTTTCTCCACTGTCTGGATGATGATGCCTCCCTCCTCCTCCTCAATTATTACACTGCAATCCATGTCTTCCCCTTCTAAAAATAGATTCCTCAAACCAGCTAGCACTTCGTATTCTTCGGATCCCCACATCATATCAGCTTGATGGAAGGATTGGCTCAAATGCGGTATTGGGTGCTCAAGAGGGTAGTAAGGACCGCGCCATGGTGGCGACAAATTCTGATACTCATGCCAGGTGTGTTGATATCCCAATCCAAAGGCCGTACCGTGATGTTTTAACTGTATTGGTTTGGCAATACCTTGGATATTCTTTACGAGCCCTTTACCTGGTTCATATCCTGCCCATGCCAGTAGCTCTCTATTTTGCTACTCCACCATTTGTCCTTCTCAATTTCATTAACACGATAAATGCGATAGTAAGTCTCTCCACCCAACTTCCTTCTATTTTCCACGATCGAAACAATCTGATTGGTATAAATGTGATTACTCCCGTCTCCATGAATGATGACCTCCTGATGGTTCCATTCGAACTTCACATCTTGGTGCAGAGTGCATGCTACATCCCCAACGACGTGTATCCAAGGTCGCCCCAATAGTAAATTGTATGAGGCGGATATGTCGAGTACTTGGAATTTGACATCAAACCAGGTCAAGACCATTTATAAGCAAATGTTGGTTTCTTCGATCGTGTCCCTTTGATATCCATCGAATGCGTTTACGTTCATAGTTCCTGCTCTTATCTCATGCAATTCTTTGCTCAATCTCTTCAAAGTCGTCAATGGGCAGATGTGAGACTAGAATCTCTATGTATCAAAACTCTAGCAATGAATTTGTCTTTACATTGTACCGTGATATGCAACGCCCTGTTGTGGCTCAATCCTTCCGGCGACAATTTGTCTTCATGGAAAGTGATCTTATGGCTCTCCAGTACTTGTCCTACCATGTTAGCCATTTCTCCACTGGTAATATTGTTGGTCACGTAAGCTTCGTTCAATGCCTTCATCAATGCATTCATATGTGCTTCTGAATTCTGCAATAATGATAAAATAGATATCCGAGCATGTTTTTTTTCCAGATGGCCCAGTATAGAGTACTCTCTCGCTTTCACCTTTCTCCAAAGATCATCCGGGCCGGTTTCAATGATAGGTTGTTTGGAAGCGGCTTCTTTACTTGTTCCCCCTAGGTGCTCGGGTGTGTAAACTCTACTAGTCCTGGTCATCCCTTGTGCTGTACCAGTTTCTTCCATTTTTACTTTTCCTTTCCTTCTGGCTTCTGCCAAATAGTCCCATGGCACGACTTTTGAATTAAAGGATGGTGCAGGTGCTACCGTCATAGTGAATGGTGTGGTCACTTCTACTTCAAACGAAAGAAGCGCAGCTGTAGGTATTGTTACTCCGACTTCGAACGGAGTTGGTGCGGCTACTTCAACTTCGACTGGTGGCTGTATCTGTACCACAACAAGAGTAAGAGTGACTGCATGTTTATTATGATCATCCCCTTCTCCAATGAGCCCAATTGACCCTTCCGGATCCCATTCTTCATCAGTTTCTATCATATTTACCCCATCGCCCTTGTGATCCGAGAGGGGATTGTTGCGGACGTTTGGTGCAACCTCTTTCGCTTGTATAACCTTGGTATCAATTAACGTCTGGATCTTGTCCTTCAGAGTGTGACATTCATCAATGGTATGACCCTTCATGCCGGAGTGGTAGGCACATGTCTTATTTGGATTGACCCATTGTGAGGAGTTTTCCACGACAACAGTGGGAATATGAGTGACATAACCGTCGGCGTTCAGTCTCTCATATAACTGATCGATGGGTTCAGCAATAGGGGTGTATTGTCTAGGCGGCCTGTGGTCGAATTTGGTCTGAGTTTCTGATAGTTTTGGTGGGCTAGCGGTGAGTGGTAATATGCTGGCTGGGTATTATAAGTATTGTAGGTGATGGCGGGTTGTGCATATTTGGGCGGTGAAGGCTGATATGTGGGTGGAGGTGTTTGGTATGTGAGAGGAGATTTCGGACCTTGGGCTACCATCACGACCCCTACTTCTTTCTTCATAGATATGCATCCTGATTGAAAGGCCTTGTTGGTAACTTGTAACTCCTCAAAATTTGTTACCATCCCGCTTTTAATTCCTTCTTCTATCTTTTCTCCCAATTTGATGATGTCGGATAATTTGTTATTTTAAATAACCATTAACCTCTCGTAGTATTGCGGATCCTGGGCCCGGACAAAGAATTTTTTCATATGCTCTTCTTCCAATGCCGACCTTACTTTTGCAGCTTCTGATCTCCACCGAGTAGCATACTCGCGGAAAGTCTCTATCGGATTCTTTTGAAGATTCTGGATATAGAAGACATCAGGAGCATTCTTTGTATTGAATCTGAACCGATCCATGAAATTTGATGCCATGCTTACCTAGTTAACCCACTTTTTTGAATTTTGACTGATATACCAAGATATGGCGTCTCCAGTGAGGCTCCTCATGAATAATGTCATGTGGATTCTTTCATCATTTCCACCTCCTATGAGCTTGTCGCAACCTTTAGGTCACCTATTCTGTCAAACATTTCAAACTTGGGAGGTTTGTAACCCTCTTGCAGTTCTATGTCCGGCTGAATACACAAATCCTCATAGTTCAAACCGTCAATGCCTTTACACCCTTTGACGCCTTGGACACGACTTGTGAGCTTCTTAAGTTCCTCCGCCATATTCTTGATGAGAAGGTCCTTCTCGGCGAATTATGGTGTGTATGGGGTTGTTGTGAACAGTGAGGTAAGATTTCTACGTATATAGGGTTTATTTTAATGGATTCCGGGGATTTGGATGTAGTGGTGATCATTGGTCGAGTTCTGTGGATCAAGGGTTGGCTGTGGTGTGTTTTGATGAGTATGGTAGGTAGTAGTATGTGGGTACTGGGTTGGATGATGTTGGTGCTGAAGAGGAGTTGGTGCCGGTGGGGGATTAGGATTTTAGGGAGGCGTGGCATGTTGATGAGGTGCGAGAGGATTTTGTGGATGCTTGTTTGGTGTGTTTTGAGGAGGTGCTGGGTTTTGGGCATTCTGTTGGTTGATATCTGGGACGTTCAAGGTGAGGGAGAGGTTTGCCAAGTTGCGGGCCTGCTCAAGTTCTCCTTGTAACTCCAGTATTTTCTTCTCCAACCGTAGGACCAAATCATTCTGTGCCAGAGTACTCCGACCATCTGAAGTCTCAACATTCTCTGCATGTGCAACATTATCTTTCCTGATACCACTCATGTCACCCATCTTACTTTTCCTTTGCTTTTAGGATCACTTGGAGGAGGAGGAGGAGGAGGAGGTGGAGGACCTCTGGATCTAGTATGATATGTTGATGATTCCAGTATGCACGAACTAACTTTAGGGGATGGGAATAATAAAAAAAAATGAAAAGAAAAAAAGGTAAACAAGTCAATAGGGAGTTTTGAAAGGATATTTGCAGTATTAAAATATGTATTGCGGAATTATAAATTCTCATCCTAATTTGGGGACCTCATTGTGCCGAGGTAGGCCAAGCGGCATATAAATTTGGAGAAACTTAATGCCGATAATTGCATCATTTCATTAATATGACAAATAGACCAAATTTCTACTAAAACGACAATAATTATAAAGAGTTACTAGTGGCATTTGCCTTATTAAAATAGAATTCTAAATCGACTCTAGAAAAACAAGTAAACATCAATTCCAATCTACTTGGTCCTTGAGGGACCTTCTCCAAGCTTGTCCTTCTTAGCCCCATCGATCAGATTCCCAAGGTCGCGCATGTCCAACAACAAATACGTCGTTGCTAGATGTCCTCCTTCATTGCCCTCTGCATTTTGTCAATCCATGATCCTCTTCCTCATCTTCCCCTCAAGCTCCATCCCTGCTCTAAATACTCCAACCTCTTTGTTGATTTCATAGTGATTCATCTCCATTCATTGATTTCTTGCATGTCCACTTTGTGTTGTTACAAGTGTCTGGCCTCAGATGAAAATATCCTTTTGTGTAACCTCCTGTATTTGACTTGCGCCTTGACAACGTCGTCTATGACCCTATTTCCCAAATCAATCCATGGATTGACTTCTCCCGCTATGTCATCGACCAACCATGATGGGTAGAAATACACATGGCCGGCATGATACCGATCTGGCTCGATGGTATCCTTTTCCACAACGACCTTTAGACGGCACATGTTTTGTGCCTCGCACTTGAATGGAATGGCATCACCCTGGAAATCTGCTTTGTAGTGAACCATCTTGAAAACTCGTGGTATGACTTGTTTCCTCCCAGCCTGCCTCATGACTCTAATAGGGGCATAAAGGTAGATACCCCTTAATCCGATTAGCACTAGGTGAGGAACATCTCTTGACCTGATGATGAATTCGCTAGTAGGGAACCACTAGAACACCCAATGGACCTTGTCGTCAGTCAAATTGCTAAAGAAGTGTATCCAGCCCACAGCGTTTCCTAGTTGTGCAAACCTGTCCGGGATAAAAGTCATTCTCTTTGGGTGGTAAAAATCTATGTGGTCATTCCATGGTCGCCGCGCAAATTCTTGACGATATTGTCCCCTTTGAATATGTTCCAACAGCCATATTTGTAGTGACAAATTAAAACTCTCAAAATGCATGTATCCTTTCTTGCAGTGAACCAGGGCTCGGTATATCTCTGCTATGATCATTGGTACAATAGTGTAAGTCTGTCCCTCAATTCCTTCTATTAGGGTCTTGGTAACTATAGCTAAGCGAGTGTGGATCCTTTCTCCTTGTATTGGGAATACCAACATCCCTAGAAAACAGACGATGAACACAAAACCTGATGATGAGTCCAACCCAAGAAGTGATGGAAAACTCATCATGATAGAGGCGGTAGGATTTGTTGTGCCCATAACGCTCGTAAAGGAAATCGAAGGGTATGTAAGACTTGTTCAGGCAGACTAATTCATCATTCCTTCTGAAACCCATCATTTTAAAAAACCCTCGAGAAGTGTGATTTTCTGGTACCAACAGACCATGGCTATCCCAGGGAAGCCAAGCAAAGCGTCCTATTTCCTCTAGAAGGGGAGTCATTTCTATATCACCGAAACGGAAAACAGACCTCTTTTCATCCCAGAACATAGTAGTGGCCTCGATCAGTACACTGTTTGGCATAATGTCTAGTAAAGAAGGCAAATTCCCTAGAACTCTTTTTACATGGTTTTTATCACTTGGCAAGATATTTTCCCACCAATCTAGCAACAAAGGTGGGATACTTCGAACCATGCGGAACCTGGGGACTTCGTGCCTCATTTCTGCAAAACAAATAAAGTTAGCCCTTTCCCTCTCCGGATTCGACTATTTACACATTAATGATTAGCATATCGGCACGTTTACTCCAAATAATACACATATCATGATTGTGCTTGTTGGGATTATGGAAATCCCGATGGGATTTGTACAAGGTTTGTCTTAGAGAGTTATCACGCGGATAACGTTCTAACCCATACTAGTTTAGATATGATGCATGCACAATTAACATCAAAGTGGGGTTCCTATAAGAGTCTAGACTGGTACCCTCAAGTGGAAAACTTGAGAGGTAAAGGCACGAAACCATCGATTGCACCGCTGATCGACTAGTTTTACCGCAAATAAGCCTTTTCAAATTTAAAAGGGTGATTTAGGAAGATCACAAACACTTATCAAGTGCCACTATGGTAATAATTACACACGAGTGGGATATGATGTGGAACATTCTTTATGCAAGGATAAAACACGTTGTCAAGTATTTTGCACGATGAAAGCAATAAATGCAGTATTTAATAAACGTAAAGACAGAAAAGAAAGAAAAATAGGGAAGAAGTTAGTTCGCGTAATATGAAAGAATCATAATAAAGCAAATGAAGGAGCAATGGTCGGGAGAGACATAATATAACAAATTTTTAAATTTGGAGCCAGTAAACATGATTAGAAATAAAGGGAAATGCATATTTTATCCAAATTAAGCGAAGAGTTGCACATGGGTTCATATAAAAGGGAAATAGGAAAGAGGGTGTGCATGTAGAAATAAAAGGGAAAATGGAGCGGGATACTCAAGTAGCAGTAAAACAATAGAAACATGCTTATCGGAAGAGACTAATTCATGTAGACCAAGTTCGCAATGGTAAGACCCTAAAAATATCCTCACCAGAGTCGCCATGCTGTAGTGCCCCTTTTTCTCGCGAAATCGGGTTTCGACACGTGACAACTCTTTTAAGGAAGGGAGTTAAAATAGAGAGTCGCCACCTAACGAATTAAGGTGCGTTAAAGCACCTATTTGCAGATAACTCTTGATTAACCAGTTGCGTCACCAAAAATCGGGTAAGGGCTCAAATTACCTTGAGGAGAATGTGTTAGGCACTCCTCAAGGTCAACACGGTGGGTCCCAGCAAAACTCAAGTGATATGAATTAGTCTAAGAGAAGAGATAAAATTTGGAGAAATAAATAAAATGATCGACTTCAAGACAAAGGTGGGGGGTCCTAAGTTTTTTAGCCTTAAAGGATCACCCCGTGCAACAAAAATAATATTCTGTATCTCCCTCAAGACGGGGTGTTACTCATATTATTCAGCGGGCACAGACTATCATCTCCTGCTACCCGCTTACTATCTTTAAGTTGTTTATCTAAAGCGCACTAGTTAATTCTAAGTCGTACCCTATGCGTGCACTACCCGTCCCATGCCTATGGTCTAGGAGGCATTTGGACCTCTATCTCAGGGTGGTCCTAGACTTTAGCTTAGGTTGCTCAAAATGAAAAATACTAGGCGACATACAAATTTTTTTGGACTTTCACGTATAAGCAAATAAGGGCTTAAGTTGGCCTCCGCACTTAGACAACAACTGCACGCGAAACTGATTAACATTGACAGTTGCAGATTTTAACAAGTTAAGGTTGTAGAAACCTTTAGGCAGGATCTCTATGTGATTTTGGATCAATGAGCATAGGGTTTACCCATAAAAGCCTTTTCTAAATATAATTTCTAAAACCTATATAGTTGCCTACTGATTACAGGTATAAGAGGTTAAACCTATAGACATGATATCTAGGTGCTTTATGAAGTAACTAATAGCGGTAATCACAAGAATATGTTCAAAATTGTTTAATCAAGTTCTATAGGAATGGTTTCTAGTGATGATAATTAGCACAATATTGAAGAATCTTAAGGAAATGAGTAGGACGATGATTAAATTGGATTCAAACCCTTAGGCATGATTTCTACATTTAAAGCTATGTTTAGATCCTATAGACATGATTTCTATAGTTTGTAGATTGGGCAGCATGTAGACGGAATCCTATACGCACATTTAATCATACAATATCATATAGGCATGGTTTCTAACAAGTAGAAGTAAAACATATTTGAACCAAATAAAGAGCCTATAGGCAGGGTTGCTAACACATAATAATTGAACATAATAGTATACCTATAGGCAGATTTCTATAATAACTGAAAAGTAACACGTTTTGAGCCAAATAGAATACCTATAGGCATGATTTCCAGCACATGACAACTGAACATATAATAACACATTTATGAGCTAAGTAATGAACCTATATGCAGGATTTCTACCCAATTTAATGCAAGTATAAGATAAAAACCCCTTTCCCAATTTTACTAACACCCCAAAATGTTATTAATAGAATTATTACAAACCCAGAATGAATATAGTAACATTATACAATAAAACAACTATAGGGAGCCTACATCAGGCCCAAAGGTACACCTGGCCAGGCTAGGCCTTCATGTTCGTGCTTCGTAATAACCCAGAAATTACACCTTTATGGATATAAGGCAGCTAGGAATTGAGTGTTTCACCCAGTGGCATAAAACAGAGTTGAGCATATAGAACCAAGACCCTAGTGTGTCAAAGTTTCCAAGGGCTTCAAGAACCTAGGGCAGTGCTCGCACTAGGGTGGTTAACAAGGATGATTTAGAAGAGAGACTAGGGACCAAGTCCTAGTGTGTTAGAGTTCACAAGGGTCTCAAATGAACCCTGAGAAGTGCTCTCACTAGGGAGGTTAAAGGACAAAACCTAAGTAGACTTGGCTATCACCCGGCTAAGAATAGGATTCACAAAGCTTAGGCAACAAGTGAAAGAAAGGACCAAAGTTGAGAAATAAGAATTGTTGGATTTAAACAGACATGATCAAATTAAGCTAACAAAGCAAACGCAATACTTAAAGAAAACAAGCTTAATGTAAGCTGAGAAACAGGTCTCACACTTAGCACATATGTAGTCATATGCTAAAGGAAAATTGAGAAAAGAACATGTTTGCAGGATTGGCAAGATAGTTACACATAGGTGCAAAATAGGTTAAAACATGGTTGAATTATCCTAAGTACACCACCTTGTGTTATTACCAAGAAAACATGATAGCATTATAATCATAGAAGGAGCTACCAAAAAAACATGACAACATTGTGATGAGTCAAATAATCATAGAAGGAGCAGGGCATCATGTTAGTAGAGGGGTGAGATTGCAGTCACAAATTAAGACACATATGCAAACTATTGCTCAGAGTGGCAGGTAAAATCATGTCAAGTAGCAGGTATAGGTATTCTATCATTTTCATAGGGATTTAACTAAAGTATCTAGTTGGTATCAAATATTTAGTCTAACATTGCAAAACATCAATTCTAACATGATGAGACAACTGTTCCAAATCACAAGCAAACACTAGAGGGGGTATGTGGTCGAGTGATGGCGTTGAATGACACAATACTAGAGAGGCAAACTATGACTAATAATGAAGGTCTTAACACATGCTAACACAAATGTGAGGTATCCACTACAGGGATTCATGACAAGTAAGAAAACAGGTTTATGAGCATTCAGGGGTCAATGCACTAACTGAGTAAACCTTAAGAAAGTTCAGATTAACCAGGCCAGGAGTAGATAACTTCAGAACTGGTAGCATTAGGAGCAGTTAAATGCTAAAGAGACTAAAACATATAGAGTCGATAGAGTAATGCCTAAACATGACTCAGAGTCATATTGAACCATGGATTCAGAAGTAAGAACATATGCAAATCAGAGACATGTAAGAATGAAATTACAGAAGTCAAGTGACTCACTAGTTAAGCACAAAATAACAGAAGTCCATAATATTCTGAATAGCAGGATCTCAGAACTAAATGGCCTTGGCTTCCAGCCGGTCAAATCAGAATATAGAATGCAAATAAAAGTAAAGCTTTAGATCTAGTGAGGCTATATCGAGTTTAGAAAAAAGTTCGTCTAAAGGGAACGGGGGAAGGGTTTATATAGTGTAGAAATCGAACACATAGACATGGAAGACAAATCATTCGAATGCAAGTAGGATAGAATGAAAATATTTCGGAATCAATTAGAAGAAATTTTAGGGCACAAATCAAAGATTCAGTAAATCAGGAAAACAAAAATAATACAAAAACACAAGAATCGTTCAGAATTAAATTTAAGGCAAATAATAGAGTAAAAAATAGGGAAACATAAGGAAAAAGAGTAATCAAACACTGAAAAGGAGAGATTCATTACATATAATCGGAATCAGTAAGGAAAAGGAAAAAGTCTCAAACCCTAATTTTAGGGAAAGTGTAAAATCAACAGAATAAAAACAAACACCACACAAATATTGGACGAATATAGACGGAATATCACTTAAAATAAGAGAATTGAACCCATTTTGATTCGATTGAAAGAAGCCTGGAAACCCTAATTTAGGGTGGGTAAGAATCATCAACAAATATAGAAAAATATTCGTACTTACAAAGAATAGATGATAAACATAGAAAAAATAACCAGAGAAATCAAGCATTTGAACCGATTTGGTTCGATTTTGATGAGATTAGCTTGCCATGTTAGGCAAGTAGGTAACACCACAGGCGAGTAACTAGTAGTGAGAGAAGATAAATGAGGCAAGTGAATCAACGATTGATTCCATTTTAGGGTCGGATTTGGAGAGGTTAATAGAGACGACGGCTAGGGTTCGTGAGATAAGAGATGAGATGTGATGATCCAAGGGGTCATTTTATGATTTTAGACTCCGTTCTAGGCTTATTAGACATAAAAAGATTAATTTTAACTACCTCAATTTGTGTGCGCAGTCCGGGCGTGAAACCGGAAAGCTTTTATGTGAAAATATAAGAAATAATAATTTTTAGAATAAAAAATTTGATTTTAGTTGACTTGAGTCTATATTTTGAGTAAACGGACTCGGATCTGTGTTCCGACGATCCCGGGAGGTCCGCAGTAAAATATGGGACTTGGGCGTATGCCCGGAATTGAATTCTGAGGTCCCAAGCCTTAGAAATAATTTTTGAAAGAAATTCTTTTGCTGAATTATTAATGATATAAAGAAATGAATTAACGTTTGAAACCGTTAGTATCGGACCCTTATTTTGATTTCAGAGCTCGATACAGGTTTGTTATGATATTTAAGCCTTGTCTGCAAAATTTGGTGAGAATCAGAATTTATTTGACGTGATTCAGACGCCCGGTTGATAAATAGTGAACTTTTAGTGTTCTTGAGAAAAATAATGAGTTTTGAGGTTTAATTCATAGTTTTACATGTTATTTTCATGATTTGGTCGCACGAGCAAGTTTGTATGATGCTTTTAGACTTGCTTGCATATTTGATTTAGAGCCCCGATGGCTCGGGTGAGTTTCAAATAGGTTTGGTTTGTGTTGCGCTCGTTCTTTCTTATGCTTCGACGTCGTTTCTTCAAGAATAAATGATATCATACTGAACAAATGAGCTCCGATTTTTGTTTTGAATTAAGTATTAGATCCGTATAGTAATTACGGACCCGTAGCAAAAAGAATCATCGAATTTGGACATCGTATGAGACTTTTATGGTCATTTCACTATGGTTGTCAGATTTCGTATATTAATTACAAAATTGCCACTGACGGCGTATTAAAAATATGCACTATTTGCAAATATTAAAACCTATATATTTTCTTCATTATAAGGTCAAATTGAGTGATTCAACAGTCTAACTTGACTAGAATTTCACAAGGAATCCATTAGAGATATAAAAATAGAGTTTGGGGATCGTATGTCACGAGAAACGAGGCAGAATAGCTGGCAGAAAAATATATATAAAACGGCCAGACTTTTTCTTCTTCAAATTTTCGAACCCCAGAGCCCTAGATATGAATTTCTTCACCAAATATCATCCTCAAGTCATAGGTAATTAATTCTAAACTTTATTATTTCAATTACTCATTAATTTCATCACTTTTAAATCAAAAACTAAGAATTTTCATGGTAAAATTTGAGGAATCGGGTAGAATTAGAGAATATTGTAAAAATCGAATCTTTATCTCGAATTGAGGTTGTATTTTGAAACTAATTGTGTATTTGGGTTCGTGGGTTCGTGGGTAAATGTAACTTGGTCTGAACCCCGAGTTTAGACCAAGCAGGCCCGGGGTCGGGTTTTCACTTTTTTTGAGAAAACTTAGAAAAAATTATTATTTTCAATAAAGTCAATTTCTTTAGTATTAATTAATGATATTAAGTTAATTATGATTATATTCGAGCAAGTTAGAGCAAGATTCTAAAGGAAAAGCTATAATTGAGCATTGAGTGACCTGCAAAATTGAGGTAAGTGCTTGGTTTAACCTTGACTTGAGGGAATAGGAATCCCCAATTTTTTTTTTTTATGTGAATTAGCATGTGTGTGGTGTATAGGTGAGGTGACGAGTATCTATGCACCACCAAATTGTCTATTAAACATGATTCCTTCCCCGTTTCCAATTTAATTGACTCATGTCTTAATTGTTCTATGTTCATTATTGTTTCTATGACTACTAGGCCTTATTACTTTGTTGTTAAATATTGTTATTATTATTTTGGAAGAGTATTGGTTGTTTATTTGGTTCCCTTGTGGTACAGAAAGGTTGAGCAGTTTGGCAATGTTATACGAGATGCATATATATATTGGTTTCATTTTTGTGATAATATTGATGAGTTTATGAGAAGTATAGTTTTCTATTTATAAATGTTGAGATAAAGGTGTTGTGAAAGGCTTGGCCTGAATTGCGAAAGGTTTTTTGATAAACAAATAAATATTGATTCTGATAAGGGGGCGAAATTGATTGCGATAAGGGGGCGAAATTGATTGTGATAAAGGTGGAGAATCTGATTGTGATAAGGTGAATAAATGATTGTGATAAGGGTGGACAGGTTGATTGTGATAAGGGTGAAAAATTATGTTTTATTGAGTTAAATTACAAAGATTTGGATATTCTCGTTTTACTCTACTATTTTTTTCATATGCGGTACATGTGGTTATTTTAAAGTAAAGTGTGAAAATTTGGAAATTTATTCGAGGATTTGGTTATAGCTGAGAATTGGAAAATTTGACTGAGTTATTTTAAATTGTTGTTGTAATTGTTTCTATTTACTTGTTTTAGATTTCTTTCTTGCTTTGTTATTTATTATTGTCACATGTTATGTTATTAATGCCCCGCCGTAGCCTCTTCACTACTTCGTCGAGGTTAGGCCCGGCACTTACTCAGTACATGGGGTCGGTTTTACTAATACTACACTCTGCACTCTTTTGTGCAGATCCAGGTACCGGCCAACAATAGAGATATTTAGAGCTGCTACCTATTTCTTTTCCGTAGACACGAGGTATATCTACCGGCGTTCGCAGATCCCGAGGGTCTTCTCTATAATATTGAGTCTATTGTTTTATTTGATTCAGAACAGTTACACATTATCTCTTTCAGCCCATTATTTGTAGTATTCTTTAGTAGTTCGTGAATTGTGACACCAGACCCTGGGGTAGTTTTAGAGTTACTTATATAATTAGTTCGTGGCTCGGTTTATTTAAGTGTTTATTATTTTATGATTGGAATTATTCATTGAAAGTCAGTAGCTTAAGTTTATTTTATAATTGTTTATTATGTTTAAATGGATAACCAAAGGAAAATAGCTAATCGAACTCTAACATTGGCTTGCCTAGCAAGTGTAGTATTAGGCGCCATCACGATCCCTAAGGTTGGGAATTTGGGTCGTGACAAGTTGGTATCTGAGCACTAGGTTGCCGAGGTCTCACAATTCACGAACAAGCTTAATATAGTCTGAAGGATCGGTACGGAAACATCTGTACTTATCTCTCAGAGGCTATCGAGTTAGGAACAATTTCACTTCTATTCTACTCTATTGTGCGAATTTATTCTATCACTGAACATTGATCTCATCTACTTTGTTCTCTCCCAAATCTCGACAACACACAAAACGTCTACAACCGGATAAGAGATGAAGCCCCAATTACAGCTACGATTAGGGGAAGAGACAAAAGCGGAGCTCAGTCTAAAACTCGAACATCAGCACCTATTGTACAACCTCAAATGGATCTAGATGCGGAGGTTCTAGCTTAGTCGAATAAATGATTGTGATAAGGGTGGACAAGTTGATTGTGATAAGGATGAAAAATTATGTTTTATTGAGTTAAATTACTAAGATTTGGATATTCTCGTTTTTCTCTATGATTTTTCTCATATGTGGTACATGTGGTTATTTTAAAGTAAAGTGTGGAAATTTGGAAATTTATTCGAGGATTTGATTATAACTGAGACCTGGAAAAGGTGACTAAGTTATTTTAATTTGTTGTTGCAATTGTTTCTATTTACTTGTTTTAGATTTCTTTCTTGCTTTGTTATTTATTATTGTCACAGGTAATGTTATTAATGCCCCGCCGTAGCCTCTTCACTACTTCATCGAGGTTAGGCTCGGCACTTACTCTGTCACGACCCAAAACCTATGGGTTGTGATGGCGTCCGACACCACTGTCAGGCAAGCCAACCCCTTAATCAGTTGAAATACCTTCTTGTTTAACAATTTCGAAATCGTTGCCTTTATTGCATTTCATAATCAAATAAATAAATTTTTAAAAGTTAAACACGACAAGAAATCCATTCAATTCAATAAAACAAGACCCAACACATCCCCAGAACCCGGTGACACAAGTACATGAGAAGTTTCTAAGAATTTATACAATTATACAACTCTTGTCCAAGAAATAAATGGGACAAAGGCAATAGAGATACAATGTAAAGATATAGAAAGAAGGAGACTCTGTCAATTGCGAAACGCCTCCGGATGAATGCAGCCCGAGTAAGTCTCCAAATCAATCGCTGAACTATGAAGATACCCGTGCAACAAAATGCACAGAAAGTGTAGCATGAGTACATAAACATATATGTACCCTGTGATGACCCAAAAGGTCATCTTATGTAAAGTTAATTATGACTGTGTTTCGAGGCCTCGAAAGCCTCCGTTAATCTCATCTCGATGTGCGTGCGCATCCCGGGCACGTAGCCGGGAAGCCTTTATGTGGAAACTTTATCAAGGGTTGAATTTATGATAATTAATTGAATAAAGTTGACTTTGGTCAACATTTTTGGTAAACGGACCCGGATCCATGATCTGACGGTCCCGGAAGGTCCGTAGGAAAATATGGGACTTGGGCGTATGCCCGAAATCGAATTCCGAGGACCCAAGTCCGAGAAATGAATTTTTAAAGAAAATTATATTCTGAAAATAATAAAGGCTTATGAAAATGAACCTTGATGTGAAACATGTGCTGCTGGGCCCGTATTATGGTTTCGGATCTCGGAACAGGTTCAATATGTGTTATTTAAGTTATCTGTGAAATTTGGTAAGAAACGGACTTGATTTGACGGGTTTCGGATCAAATAGGGAAACTTTAGAGTTAATGAAGTTTTGAGGATTTTCGTAGAATTTGAAATTTTGTTTGGAATGTGATTTTATGTTACCGAGGTCTGAATGCAATTCCGAGATCGGGAATAGTTCCGTTATGTCATTTACGACTTGTCTGCAAAAGTTTGAAATCATTCCGAGTAGTATAGGCCGGTTCGACGCATTGAAATGAATTCTAGAATCTTAAGTTCTTAAGCTTGATTCAATTTGGTTTTGGGGTTGAATTCTAAGTTTCGTTGTTGTTTTTCGCGTTCCGGAAGTTCGAGCGAGTCCGTATGACGAATAAAGACTTACCGGCGCTTTTGGACGGGGTCCCAAGGGGCTCGGGTGAGTTTTGGACCCCCGGGAGCTAAGTTGAAAAAACCAGATTTTTGCTGTCTGGTTTCCTTCTCTGCGATCGCAGAAGGTGGGTCGCGATCGCGGAGAAGGATTTGGGCTGGGCTGCTGATTGTTCTTCGCGATCACAGAAGGCCAGACTCCGTTCCTTCGCGATCGCAGCCCCATTGTCGGGATCGCATAGTGCCAAGCCAGGGTCGGGCACAGTTACTCTTCCCGATCGCAGGACCTCTACCGCGATCGCAGAGGTCTGGCCAGTTGGCCTTCGCGATCGCAGGCCCCTTGTCGCGATCGCAGTGAAGGAATCCCTGGGCAGTGTTATTAAATACGAGACTTAGCATATTTCCTCCATTTTCATCTTCTTCCTCAAGTTTTTAGAGAGCTCTTCAAGGAACCTTCCACCACTGTTATTGAGGTAAGTAAACTCCATAGTTTTACTAGTTTCAAACATTAATTCCTAGTTAAATTTCCTACTAAATTATCTAAAATCATAGAATTAGATAGTAATTTTAGGGTTCTTGAGGATTTTGTGATTTTCCATTTTAGGCCTTGAATTCAAGTCGAAATCACACCTTAATGATCCTTAGGCTATGGGTGAGTGATCCCTTCGAGAATTTTCGTAATTTGATCATGCGGGACCGGGGTTGGAATTTTGGAATTTTTCAAGAATAGCAATTTTATTGAATAACTAAGATAACTTCCCACATTGTGCATGCGTTGATTCAATTGTACCCCTTTTGACTAGTTGCGAGTCCTCGGGTGTAGAGTTCGGAGTTTCAAGCGCAACTGTGGTCCGAGGGGTAGATTCGACACGAGGTGAGTCTCCTTTCTAACCTTGTAAGAGGGAATTATCCCCATAGGTGATGTATATGCTATGTGTAAATTTTTTGGGGGCTACGTACGCGCCAAGTGACGAGAGTCCGTACGTAGCGGCTATTATTGTTATGTCCGGGTAGTTAGGCCCACATCATGCCTTATATGCTTCCTCGTAATGCCTTATATGCCTTATATGCTTCCTCGTAATGCCTTTTAGGCTTCCTTGCAATGATTTATATGATTCATTGTGACGCCATATGTACTATGAGATTATGTTTTGTATAGTATTGTTCCTCTGAGGCTTTATGGAAAATTGTTGAATGGAAAGGAATTTGTTACGGAAAGTAAGTATTTTAAATATATATGGGATCAAGCCGTACGCCACGGCAGAGTTGAAAAAGTAATTGAAATATATATATGGGATCGGGCCGTACGCCACGACAGAGTTGAAAGGAAATTGAAATGTATATGGGATCGGGCCGTACGCCACGGCAGAGTTGAAAATCAATTGAAATATATATGGGATCGGGCCGTACGCCACGACAGTGTTGAGAAGTATTTGTGATATATATGGGATCCGGCCGTACGCCACGACAGTGTTGAGAAATACTTGAAATACATATGGGATCGGGCCATACGCCACGACGAGTTTAGAAGGTACCTTATGGGAGCGGGCCGTACGCCACGACGGATCTAAGACTTGGTGATTATTGTTTCGTTTCTGTGGTCTTACCCTTGAAAGTGTATTATTGTTTAATTCAGTAGTTGTTCGAATTTCTGCTCTCGATATGTACTTGTTGTTTATTTCCTCACATGCCTCAGTATTTCATTATATTCTATCATATGTTGTTACTGTTGGACCTTAGTGAGTATCGAGTCGACCTCTCGTCACTACTTCTTCGTGTTTAGGAGGGATACTCACTGGGTACATATTTATTTAATATGTACTCATGCTGCACTTCTGTACTTAACTATACAGGTTCTGAGGCCGGTGCTTCTGGTTATTGTACCGGAGATAGACCCTGAGCTTGTGGACTTGACTTCACGGTGAGCTGCTTCCTCTGGCGATTCCTAGCAACACCATGGAGTTTTCATTTACTTTTGTTGTTTTCCCCGTCTATTTCATTCAGACTGTGGATTTGTATATATATTACTATCCTTTGTATATTCCGTTAGTTTGCCCACGACACTCGTGACACTAGTTCCTGGCACATGCGTAGTGTATATATATTTTGGGTTTTGGGTTGTATAGGCATGCATATGCTTTATTTTGGCCACTTAGTGTTATGCTTTTATTTTCGCATCCAGCTATTATTATGTTTAACTGTTTAAAATAGGTAATTATTGACTTGTTTAATCAAATGGTAAGGGTAACACTTAGTGTAATTCATATTGGCTTGCCTAACCCCGTCGTTGGGCGCCATCATGACCTGGATTAGGATTCTGGGTCGTGACAACATGGTATCAGAGCACTAGGTTCACGTAAGTCTCACGAGTCACGGGAAGGCCCAGTAGAGTCTTGCGGATCGGTAAAGAGACGTTTGTACTTATCTTCAGGAGGCTATGGGGTGTTAGGAAACTTCCCTTTATTCATGCAATCTATGATGTACTCAAACGTATTATTCTATTCTCTCACAGATGGTGAGGACGCGTGCATCCGATGTTTCTGGCCCGAGAGATGCCGCTGCCCCCGCCGCCCAAGGTCGGGGTAGAGGCAGGGGTAGAGCACCTGCTCGAGGTAGGGGACGAGGGCGTCCCAAAGCTACACCAGTTGCACCACCAGAGGACCCTATTATGGAGGAGAAGGATGAGGTGACTCCCGTAGCACCTGCTCTAGTGGATTTCATGACGGGGCCAGGCTTCCAGGAGGTCATGGGCCGTATGCTGAGATTCATGGACACTATGTCCCAGGCTAGTTTATTTCCAGCCGACCCTGCTACTTCTCAGGGGGGACGGGAAGTCCAGACCCCTACCGCTCAGGCCACAGTTCAGGCAGCAGTAGCACGTCATACCCCGGGCACACCGCCCGTGGGAAGGGTTCAGCCCGTAGTAGCAGCCCCAGAGCCCAGGCCAGTTGCAGAGGGTGACCAGCATAAGATGTTGGATAGATGGACCCGACTTCGCCCTCCAGTCTTCGGGGGTGAGCGGGGAGAGGATGCTCAGGATTTTATTGATAGGTGCAGGGACAGACTGCACAACATGAGGATTTTGGAGTCCCATGGAGTAGACTTCACCACATTTCAGTTAGAGGGCAGACCTCGCAGGTGGTGGCAGTCATATATCCTCAGCAGACCAACAGATTCTCCTCCTGTCACTTGGGATCAGTTCGCTCAGCTATTTCTTGACAGATACATTCCACCTTCTGAGAGGGAGGAGCTACGACCTCAGTTTGAGCGACTAGAGCAGGGGCATATGTCAGTGACTGATTATGAGGCTAGATTTTCCGAGTTATCTTGCCATGCCCTTATGATATTGCCTACTGATGCCGATAGGGTGCAGCAGTTTGTGGCAGACTTGTATCCAGGTATTAGGGCCTCTATGCCCGAGAGGTGGAGATGGGTACCCCCTACCAGCTTGTAGTCGAGGTAGCTCGACGGATTGAGGGGTATCGGTTGAGGAGCAGGGAACAGGGTCAGCAGGGTCAGCGGGACAAGAGGGCCAGGTTCTCAGGAGAGTTTAGGGATATTTCAGCTAAGAGCAGGGGTCAGTTCGGGGGTGGTCAGCCAAGTAGACCTCCATTTTCAGCACCCTCACTACCCCCTCGAGGTGGTTCAGTGAGGCCTCAGTTTGGTGCTATGCCTGTGCATTCCTATCGTCCTCCATCCATCCAGGGTGCACCCAGCAATTATTCCAGTCATCAGAGATCCTCTAGTTCCTATTTTAGTGCCTTACCAGAGGGTTCACACAGCCCTCCGGCTATTCAGGGTTCTTCCTCTTTCGGGTAGCGGGCTGTAGCACCAGGAGGTTGTTTCGAGTGTGGCAAGGCTAAGGTCACTGTCTTGGCATGACAATCCAAGATAGCATGATAGAGAGATAACCAATCCATCTCCAATATAACATCAAAGTCAACCATATCAAGAAGCAAAAGATCTACCTGAGTCTCCAGACCACCAATAACTACTACGCAAGCACGATAGACTCGATCTACCACTATAGAATCACCCACCGGTGTAGACACATGTGCAGTAGCACTCAAGGAATCACGGGGCATACTCAAATAAGGGGAAAAATATGAAGACACATAGGAGAATGTAGAACCCGGATCAAATAACACCGAAGCCTCTCGGCTGCAAACTGAAATCGTACCAGTAATAACTGCATCAGAAGCCTCAGCATCAGGACGAGCAAGAAAAGCATAACACCAGGGCTGAGCCCCTCCAATCTGAACATCACTGGGTCTACCTGCTGCAACCTGGCCTCTACCCCTCGTGGCCTGCGCTCCACATCTATGAGCCTGACCACCACCTCTGGCACCTCGACCACCACCCCTAGCTGGCTGAGGGGGTAAGGGTGCACCTGCTGCGGGAACCAAGGCACGGGAACCCTGATACTGGGGTCCACTCGAAGCTCGGGAGCAATATCTGCCAATGTGCCCCAGGCTACCACAACTATAACAAGATCTCTGCTGCTGCGGCTGATGACTCGAGAACTGGCCCTGACGACCCTGATAACCTCCCTGGTAACTCTGAAGTGGTTGTGCATTGATAGATGCTGGTGGTGCACTAACATGAGCTGGCGGTGCACGGGGAGATACCTGAAGTGTTGTCTGAAAAGGTCGGGGTGGATGACCCCTGCTGAAAGAATCCATGCCTCCAGATGAGGCTCCACTGAATCTACCAAAATGACGGGGCCTCTTGATAGCCTCCTGACCACCTCCCTTTTACAAAATCATCTCAATCCTCCTGGCCACATCGACCGAATCCTGGAATGAAATATCGGTACTCGACTCCCTGGCCATCTGGAGTGGTATAGGCTGGGCCAATCCCTCAATGAACCTCCGAACTCTCTCCCGATCAGTGGGGAGTATCATCAGTGCATGCTTGGCTAGAGCGATGAACCTGATCTTGTACAAAGTAACAGACATAGATCCCTGCTGGAGGCGCTCAAACTGCCTCCTAAGATCCTCTCGCTAAGTAATGGGAAGGAACTTTGCCAATAATACCTTTGTGAACTGAGCCCAAGTCAAAGTTGCCGACCCAGCTGGTCTGGCTTAGCAGTAGTCCCTCCACCAAGTCTTGGATGCGCCAGATAGTCAAAAAGTAGCGAAGTCAACTCCATTGGACTCCACTATACCCATTTTCCGAAGAACCTCATGACAGCTGTCCAAGTAATCATGTGGATCCTCTGACGGTGCACCAGTAAAAGTAGTAGTGAATAACTTGGTGAATCTGTCCAGTCTCCATAGAGCATCTGCTGACATAGCTGCACCCTCGGCTGCCGGTGCCACAATACCCGGCTGATCTACTCCAGCTGTCTGAGGTGCTGGAGTCTGAAACTGAGTGGCAACCTGCTATGGGGTATGAATAACAGGAGTCTGGGTCCCTCCCCCAGCGTGAGATTCAACTGGTGCAGTAGGAAGAAGACCAGCCTGAGCCACACTCTCCATAAGTCCTACCAGACGGACGAGAGCGTCCTGAAGTAGTGGGGTAGCTATGAACCCCTCTGGGACCTGCGCTGGTCCAACCGGGACTGCCGGAACTGGGACCTCCTCGTCAGACTCGACCTGAGGGTCCTCCACTGGGGCTGTTGCTCTAGGCTGAGCCATGCCCCGGCCTCTAGCACGACCTCGTCCTCGACCTCGACCCCTCGTAGGAGCTGTAGTAGGAGTGTGGGGCTGCTGAGCGGAACCAAGGGAAGCACGCATCCTTGCCATCTGCGAGAGAGTAGAATGGAAACTCAATCAGTACTCAGATGTATATCGCACGACAGACAATGAAGAAATGTGGAGTTATCCTAACTTTGCAGCCTCTAGGGGATAAGTACAGACATCTCCGTACCGATCCCTCTAACTCTACTAAGGTTGTTCGTGAGTTGTGAGGCCTAAGCAACCTAGAGCTCTAATACCAACTTGTCACGACCCGAATTCCCACCTTCAAGTTGTCACTGCGTCTAACGTTGAACCCGCTAGACAAGCCAGTGTGTGCAGTTAAACTAACATGATAACACCGAATTAACAAAATTAACTAAAAATAGTTTACAATTTAACAATGGAAATAGATAAAAACAGGACTAAATGATTTAAACAAGTACAATACGTTGTAACAATCCCCGAATCTGGAGTCACTAACTCACGAACATACTAAAAGATTACTACAACCAAGGGCTGAACAATAACTTTATACAACTGTCTTTGGAAATAAATGAAAAAGACAGGAAGGAAGAAAAGGGAAAAGAGGAGACGTCAAGGCCCACGAACGTCTGCGGGTCTACCTTGCAATCTCTGAGGTGGACTGAATGATACTCCCTCTAACGATGTCCACTGGGTCCGACTGCGGGATCTGCACAACATAAAGAAGTGCAGGTGTACCTTCAGTACAACCAACCCCATGTACTGAGTAAGTGTCGAGCCTAACCTCGGCCGAAGTAGTGACGAGGCTAGACTAGACAACGGTAATCTACCTGAACAGTTCTACAAGATATATCACAGACAAACGCAGGAATATACAGATAGTCATGGTATGGGAGCAGTTAATGGGAACAAGTTAAATCAGGCAGTTAAATGGACACATGGAAGTAAACAAGGGACGCAATTTAACACAATAGCTAACGAATCAAGTACAAGTACCAGAAATGTAAATAATGGCACGGCATCACCCTTCGTGCTTTTTCTCTCTTCCTCACAATGCAATGTATAATGTGAAATAGTATAAATCATGGTACGACATCACCCTTCGTGCTTTTACTCAATGTGAATCATGGCACGTCATCACCCTTCGTGCCTTACACTCTTCCTCACTATGCAATGTAATCAAATATCATGGCACGACATCACCCTTCGTGCTTTACAATCTTCCTCACCAAACAATGACAGATATAATGGCAAGGAGTACATCATAGTGGAAATACATTTCAATATCACCCGACAAGGGGAAATCATCAATCAATATCACAACAATTGCCCGGCAAGGGTCTCAGCTATAACCAATCAATTAAAATATATCCTTAACAGTTTGATTTTCAATCAAACCAATACTTCATAGGTTCATCAACAAGGATTTCCAACAATAACGGCCTACAAATAGAGACAAGTTCATAATATAACGAACATAGAAGTAATAACAAGATTTTTATCAAAATTAGACTCACGGGCATGCTTGACACACAATGCATAGGTACTCGTCACCATACCTATGCATTGAACATGATAAACACTTAGCACATAGCATACAATACATATTCCCTTACAAAAGTTAGGCAAGACACTTACCTAGGGTCCAAAGTATAGCAATCAACCCTCTAAGACCGCCTTTCCTTTATAAGCCGACTCCGAAACAACGATATCTAGGCATAATTAATTCAATAACATCAATAAAGACTCAATAACACAATCCCATAGCCTAGATATGCAATTCCTAGCATTCTTCCAAAAATACCAAAATTCGACCTCGGGCCTGCTTGGTCCAAACACGAGGCTCGGACCAACACCCGATCACCCATACCCCCACGTGTTAGAATATATAATTTATTTTGAAATCCGACCCCAAATTGGGGTTGAATTACCCAAAATCCCCAAAAACCTAATCTACCCAAAACCCCTAATTTCCACTTTGATTTCATGTTTTTAGGTCTAGATTCTAGTAATAGATGATGAAATTAGAAGGAAAATAAAGTTATAATTGATTACCTATAAGGATATGGTGATGGTGCTCTTCAAAAATGGCCAAAGGAGGTGTGGGGAAGAAGAAGAAGATGGTGGAAGGGGGTGAAATCTCGTAATGAAGGTTGTTTGGGTTTTAAAAAAAATAACTGGGTGAAATTTACCCTGTGCGTTCGTAGCACATGCATTGCGTTCGCACAGGGTTTCCTAAACTACCCTCCACGATCGCGGGACCCCAGCCGCGTTCGCATAAGCCTACCACCCCCCAACCCCGCTTACTCTCCTAACCCTGTGCGTTCGCGACCACCATGGTGCGTTAGCACAGGAGCCCCTTCCCATTTCTCCGCGATCGCGACCTATATGGTGCGATCGCACTGACCATTTTGGCCCCTGACCCCAGGCCCCTCACTTACTCTGTGCGATCGCATGGACTCAAGCGCGATCGCATAGAGTGATTTTCCAAACACTAGAAAAATAGAAAAACACCATATTTTTACACTTTAACTCACCCCGTTAGCTACCCGAAACTCACCCGAGCCCTCGGGCTTCAAAACCAAAAACACACACGACTCCCAACACATCATACGGACTTATTAAAGCATTTAAATCATCAAAATATCATCAAAAACAAGGAATTAAACCTCAAAACTCATTGAAATTTCTTAAAACTTCATAAGGCTTAATTATTCCGATTTTTATCTGAAACCCGTCATTTTAAGTCTGTTTTACACCAAAATTTACAGATAACTCACATAACATATAATAAACCTGTTCCGGGATCCAGAACCATAATACGGGCCTGGTACCACGGTTTTCACATAATTATTCATTTTCAAAATCCTTTATTATTTTCAGAAAATAATTTTCTTTACAAATTCATTTCTCGGGTTTGGGACCTCGAAATTCGATTCCGGGCATACGCCCAAGTCCCATATTTTCCTACGGACCCTCCGGGACATTCAAATCACGGGTCCGGGTCCGTTTACCAAAAATGTTGACCAAAGTCAACTTTATTCCATTAATTATTCCAAAAATTCCATTTTTATCAAATTTTCACATAGAAGCTTCCCGGCTACATGCCTGGGATGCGCACGCATATTGAGGTGAGATTAATGGAGGCTTTCGGGGCCTCGGAACACAGACTTAGCTAAAATCACTTAGGATAACCTTTTGGGTCATCACAATCTCCACCTCTAAAACGAATGTTCGTCCTCGAACGGACATAGAAAAGTACCTGAGTCTGAGAAAAGATGGGGATAATGAATCCTAATATCGGACTCGGACTCCCAAGTAGCTGCCTCGATAGGCTAACCTCTCCACTGAACACGGGCCGAAGGATAATTCTTCGATCTCAACTGGCGAACCTGCCTATCTAATATAGCTACTGGCTCTTCCTCATAAGCCAGATCCTTGTCCAACTGGACACCGCTGAAGTCAAGAACATGAGAAGGATCTGCAATGTACCTCCAGAGCATAGATACATGAAACACTAGATGTACGGCTGATAAATGCGGTGGCAAGGCAAGCATGTAGGCCACATCTCCTACCTTGTCCAATATCTCAAGTAGACCAATATACCTAGGGCTCAACTGGCCCTTCTTTCCGAATCTCATCATGCCCTTCATAGGCGACACTCGAAGGAACACCTGGTCTCCTACCATGAAAGCTAAATCTCGAACTCTACGATCTGCATAACTCTTTTGCCTGGACTGGACTGTACGAAGCCTATCCTGAATAATCTTCACCTTATCCAAGGCATCCTGGACTAACTCAGAACCCAACAATCTAGCCTCTCCGGGCTCGAACCATCCAACTGGAGATCGACATCGCCTACCGTACAACGCCTCATACGGAGCCATTTGAATGCTCGATTGGTAACTGTTGTTGTAGGAAAACTCTGATAGGGGCAATAACTGATCCCATGAACCACCAAAATAAATAACACAAGCTCGCAACATATCCTCCAAAATCTGAATAGTACGCTCGGACTGTCCGTCCGTCTGAGGATGAAATGTTGTGCTCAACTCAATCTGTGTGCCCAAATCTTGCTGAAATACTCTCCAGAAATGCGAGGTAAACTAAGTACCTCGGTCTGATATAATAGATAAGGGCACGCCATGCAATCTGACAATCTCTCTCATGTAGATCTTTGCCAACTTCTCCGTTGAATATGAAACTGACACAGGAATGAAATGTGCTGACTTGGCCAGCCTATCCACAACAACCCACACTGCATCAACCATCCTCTGAGTCCGTGGAAGCCCAACTACAAAATCCATTGTGATACGCTCCCACTTCCACTCGGGAAGCTGAATCTGCTGCATCAATCCACTGTGTCTCTGGTGCTCATACTTAACCTGCTGACAATTCAAGAACCGAGCTACATAAGCCACAATATCATTCTTCATTCTACGCCACCAATAATGCTGCCACAAGTCCTTGTACATCTTTGCGGCACCCGGATGAATGGAATATCGGGAACTATGGGCCTCCTGCAATATCAACTCACGAATGTCGTCCACATCAGGAACACATATATGACCCTGCAATCTCAAAACTCCCTCATCATCAACTGTGACCTACTTGGCACGTCGGTGCCGAACCGCATCTCTAAGAGCACACAAATGACGATCATCATACTGCCTGGCGCGAATACGATCATGCAATGAAGAATGAGCGATGATATGGGCCAAAACACTGCCAGTCTCAGAAACCTCTAATCTAACAAATCGATTGGCTAACGCCTGAACATCCAAAGCCAAAGGTCGCTCTCCAACTAATAAATAGTCCAAGCTACCCATACTGACTGACTTCCGGCTCAAAGCATCGGCACCACATTGGCCTTTCCCGGGTGATAGAGAATAGTAATATCATAATCCTTCAGCAAATCTAACCACCTCCTCTGCCTCATATTCAACTCCTTTTGCTTAAACAAGTATTGCAAACTCTTATGATCAGTGAATACCTCACACGGTACCCCATACAAATAGTGCCTCCAAATCATTAAGGCATGAACAATAGCTGCAAGCTCCAAATCATGGACTGGATAGTTCTTCTCGTGGATCTTCAACTGACGAGATGCATAGGCTATAACCTTTCCCTCCTGTATCAATACCGCACCAAGTCCAACCCGTGAAGCATCACAATACACGGTATACGAACCTGAACCTGTGGGCAATACCAACACTGGTGCTGTGGTCAATGCTATCTTGAGCTTCTGAAAGCTCTTGTCACACTCTTCGGACCATCTGAACTGAAAACTCTTCTGAGTCAACTTGGTCATAGGGACTGCTATAGATGAAAACCCCTCCACGAACCGGCGATAATAGCCTGCGAGGCCCAAGAAACTTCGAATCTCGGTGGCTGAAGTAGGCCTAGGCCAATCTCTAACTGCTGAAACTTTCTTCGGATCCACCTAAATTCCCTCTGCCGATACAACGTGGCCCAAGAATGCCACAGAACTCAACCAGAACTCACACTTAGAAAACTTGGCATACAACTGTCTATCCCTCAAGAGTCTGGAGGACGACCCTAAGGTGCTGCTCATGCTCCTCTTGGCTGCGAGAGTATATCAAAATATCATCAATGTAAACAATAAGGAACGAGTCCAAATAAGGTATGAATACCTGGTTCATCAACTCCATGAAAGCAGCGGGGGCATTAGTCAACCCAAACGACATGACCAAAAACTCATAATGCCCATAACGAGTGCGAAAAGCCGTCTTGGGCACATCAGATGCCCTGATCCTCAACTGATGATAACCAGATCTCAAGTCTATCTTAGAGAACTCCGTAGCGCCCTGAAGCTGATCAAATAAGTCATCAATCCTAGGCAAAGGATACTTGTTCTTGATAGTAACCTTATTCAACTGCCGGTAGTCAATACACATCCTCATTGAGCCATCTTTATTATTCATGAACAATACTGGAGCACCCCAAGGAGAAACACTAGGCCTGATGAAGCCTTTATCCAACAAATCCTGTAATTGTTCCTTTAATTTCTTCAACTATGGCGGAGCCATACGATACGGGAGAATAAAAATGGGCTGATTGTCCTCAGCTAACTCAATACAAAAGTCAATATCCCTGTCGGGTGGCATACCCGGTAGGTCAACAGGGAATACCTCTAGAAATTCACGAACCACGGGCACATACCCTATAGAAGGAACCTCAGCACTAGAATCACGAACATAGGCCAAATAGGCCAAGCAACCCTTCTCGACCATGCGCCGAGCCTTCATATAAGAAACAACTCTACCAGAAGAATGACTAGGAGTCCCTCTCCACTCTAAACGAGGTACTCCTTTGCAAGGCTAAGGTCACTGTCTTTGCATGACAATCCAAGATAGCATGATAGGGAGATAACCAATCCATCCCCAATATAACATCAAAGTCAACCATATCAAGAAGCAAAAGATCAACCTGAGTCTCCAGACCACCAATAACTATTGCGCAAGCACGGTAGACTCGATCTACCACTATAGAATCACCCACCGGTGTAGACACATGTACAACAGTACTCAAAGAATCACGAGGCATACTCAAATAAGGGGCAAAATATGAAGACACATAGGAGAATGTAGAACCCGGATCAAATAACACCGAAGCCTCTCGGCTGCAAACTGAAACCGTACCTGTAATAACTGCATCAGAAGCCTCAGCATCAGGACGAGCAGGAAAAGCATAACACCGGGGCTGAGCCCCTTCAATCTGAACATCCCTGGGTGTACCTGCTGCAACCTGGCCTCTACCCCTCGTGGCCTGCGCTCCACCTATATGGGCCTGACCACCACCTCTGGTACCTCGACCACCACCCCTAGCTGGCTGAGGGGGTAAGGGTGCACCTGCTGCGGGAACCAAGGCACAAGAACCCTGATATTGGGGTCCACACGAAGCTCGGGAGAAATATCTGGCAATGTGCCCTGGGCTACCACAACTATAAAAAGATCTCTGCTGCTACGACTAATGACTCGAGAACTGGCCCTGACAACCTTGATAACCACCCTGGTAACTCTGAAGTGGTTGTGCACTGATAGATGTTAGTGGTTCACTAACATGAGCTGGCGGTACACGGGGAGATACCTGAAGTGCTGACTGAAAAGGTCGGGGTAGATGACCCTTGCTGAAAGAATCCATGCCTCCAGATGAGGCTCCACTGAATCTACCAACATGACGGGGCCTCTTGTCAGCCCCCTGACCACCTCCCTTTTACAAAATCATCTCAATCCTCCTGGCCACATCGGCCGCATCCTGGAATGAAATATCAGTACTCGACTCCCTGGCCATCTGGAGTCGTATAGGCTGGGACAATCCCTCAATGAATCTCTGAACTCTCTCACGATCAGTGGGGAGTATCATCAGTGCATGCCTGGCTAGAGCGATGAACCTGGTCTCGTACTGAGTAACAGACATAGATCCCTGCTGGAGTCGTCCAAACTGCCTCCTAAGATCCTCTCGTTGAATAATGGGAAGGAACTTCCCCAAAAATACCTCTGTGAACTGAGCCCAAGTCAAAGGTGCCGACCCAGCTAGTATGGCTTAGCAGTAGTCCCTCCACCAAGTCTTGGCTGCGCCAGATAGTCGAAAAGTAGCAAAGTCAACTCTATTGGACTCCACTATACCCATGTTCCGAAGAACCTCATGATAGCTGTCCAAGTAATCTTGTGGATCCTCTCACGGTGCACCAGTAAAAGTAGTAGTGAATAACTTGGTGAATCTGTCCAGTCTCCATAGAGCATCTGCTGACATAGCTGCACCCCCGACTGCCGGTGCCACAACACCTGGCTGAGCTACTCCAACTGTTTGAGGTGCTGGAGTCTGAAACTGAGTGGCAACCTACTCTGGGGTATGAATAACATAAGTCTGGGTCCCTACCGCAGTCTGAGATCCAGCTGGTGCAGTAGGAAGAAGACCGGACTGAGCCACACTCTCCATAAGTCCTACCAGACGGACGAGAGCGTCCTGAAGCACTAGCGTATCTATGAACCCCTCTGGGACCTGCACTGGTCCAACTGGGACTGCCAGAACTGGGACCTCCTCGTCAGACTCGACCTGAGGGTCCTCTACTGGGGCTGCTGCTCTAGGCTGAGCCCTGCCCCGGCCTCTAGCACGACCTCATCCTCGACCTCGACCTCTCGTAGGAGCTGTAGTAGGAGTGTCAGGCCGTTGAGCGGAACCAAGGGAAGCACGCGTCCTCGACATCTGGGAGAGAGTAGAATGGAAACTCAATCAGTACTCAGAATGTATATCGCACGATAGAGAATGAAGAAATGTGGAGTTATCCTAACTTTGCAGCCTCTAGGGGATAAGTACAGAAGTCTCCGTACCGATCCCTCAGACTCTACCAAGGTTGTTCGTGAGTTGTGAGACCTAAGCAACCTAGAGCTCTAATACCAACTTGTCACGACCCGAATTCTTACCTTCAAGCCGTGACTGCGTCTAACGTTGAACCCGCTAGACAAGCCAACGTGTGCAGTTAAAGTAACATGATAACACCGAATTAATAGAAGGAAGAAAAAGGGATAGAGGAGACGTGAAGGCCCACGAACATCTGTGGGTCTGCGGGTTTACAATTTACTAGCAGAAATATATAAAAATATTTTACAATTTAGCAGCGAAAATAGATAAAAACAGGACTAAATGATTTAAACAAGTACAATACGTTGTAACAATCCCCGAATCTGGAGTCACTAACTCACGAACATACTAAAAGATTACTACAACCAAGGGTTGAACAATAACTGTATACAACTGTCTTTGGAAATAAATGAAAAAGACAGGAAGGAAGAAAAAGGGATAGAGGAGACGTCAAGGCCCACGAACGTCTGCGGGTCTACCTTGCAATCTCCGAGGTGGACTGAAGGATACTCCCTCTAACGATGTCCACTGGGTCCGGCTGCGGGATCTGCACAACATAAAGAAGTGCAGGTGTAGCATCAGTACAACCGACCCCATGTACTGAGTAAGTGCCGAGCCTAACCTCGGCCGAAGTAGTGACGAGGCTAGACTAGACAACGGTAATCTACCTGAACAGTTCTACAAGATATATCACAGACAAACGCAAGAATAGACAGATAAGCATGGGATATGGGAGCAGTTAATGGGAACAAGTGAAATGAGGCAGTTAAAAGGACATATAGAGCTAAACAAGGGAGGCAATTTAACACAATAGCTAACGAATCAAGTACAAGTACCAGAAATGTAAATAATGGAACAGCATAACCCTTCGTGCTTTTACTTTCTTCTTCACAATGCAATGTATAATGTGAAATAGTATAAATCATGGCACGACATCACCCTTCGTGCTTTTACTCAATGTGAATCATGGCACGACATCACCCTTCGTGCTTTACACTCTTCCTCACTATGCAATGTAATCAAATATCATGGCACGGCATCACCCTTCGTGCTTTACACTCTTCCTCACCAAACAATGAAAGATATAATGGCAAGGACTACAGCATAGTGGAAATACATTTCAATATCACCCGACAAGGGGAAATCATCAATCAATATCACAACAATTGCCCGGCAAGGGTCTCTGCTATAACCAATCAATTCAAATATATCCTTAACAGTTGGATTTTCAATCAAACCAATACTTCATAGGTTCATCAACCAAGGTTTCTAACAATAACGGCCTCCAAGTAGAGACAAGTTCATAATATAACGAACATGTAAGTAATAACAAGATTTTTATCAAAATTAGACTCACGGGCATGCTTGACACACAATGCATAGGTACTCGTCACCATACCTATGCATTGAACATGATAAACACTTAGCACATAGCATACAATACCTATTCCCTCACAAAAGTTAGGCAAGACACTTACCTCGGATCCAAAGTATAGCAATCAACCCTCTAAGACAGCCTTTCCTTTATAATCCGACTCTGAAACAACGATATCTAGGCATAATTAATTCAATACTATCAATAAAGACTCAATAACACAATCCCATAGCCTAGATATGCAATTCCTAGCATTCTTCCAAAAATACCAAAATTCGACCCCGGGCCCGCTTGGTCCAAACACGAGGCTCGGACCAAAACCCGATCACCCATACCCCCACGCGTTAGAATATATACTTTGTTTTGAAATCCGACCCCAAATTGAGGTTGAATTACCCAAAATCCCCAAAAACCTAACTCTACCCAAAACCCCTAATTTCTACTTTGATTTCATGTTTTTAGGCCTAGATTCTAGTAATAGATGATGAAATTAGAAGGAAAATGGAGTTATAATTGATTACCTATGAGGATATGGTGATGGATCTCTTCAAAAATGGCCAAAGGAGGTGTGGGGAAGAAGAAGATGGTGGAAGGGGGTGAAATCCCGTAATGAAGGCTGTTTGGGTTTTAAAAAAATAACTGGGTGAAATTTACCCTGTGCGTTTGCAGCACATGCACTGTGTTCGCACAGGGTTTCCTAAACTACCCTCCGCGATCGTGGGACCCCAGCCACGTTCGCATAAGCCTACCACCCCCAGCCCCGCTGACACTCCTAACCGCGACCACCATGGTGCGTTCGCACAGGAGCCCCTGCCCATCTCTCCGCGATCACGACCTATATGGTGCGATCGCACTGACCATTTTGACCCCTGACCCCAGGCCCCTCACTTACTCTGTGCGATCGCATGGACTCTAGCGCGATCGCATAGAGTGATTTTCCAAACACAAGAAAAACAACAAAACACCAGATTTTTACACTTTAACTCACCCCGTTAGCTACCCCGAAACTCACCCGAGCCCTCGGGTTTCAAAACCAAAAACACACACGACTCCCAACACATCCTATGGACTTATTCAAGCATTTAAGTCATCAAAATATCATCAAAAACAAGGAATTAAACCTCAAAACTCATAGAAATTTCTTAAAACTTCATAAAGCTTAATTATTCCGATTTTTATCCGAAACCCGTCATTTCAAGTCTGTTTTACACCAAATTTTACAAATAACTCACATAACATATAATAAACCTGTTCAGGGATCCAAAACCATAATACGGGCCCGGTAACACGATTTTCACATAATTATTCATTTTCAAAATCCTTTATTATTTTCAGAAAACAATTTTCCTTAAAAATTAATTTCTCGGGTTTGGGACCTCGAAATTCAATTTCGGGCATACGCCCAAGTCCCATATTTTCCTACGGACCCTCCGGGACCGCCAAATCATGGGTCCGGGTCCGTTTACCAAAAATGTTGACCAAAGTCAACTTTATTCAATTAATTATTCCAAAATTTTCATTTTTATCAAATTTTCACATAGAAGCTTCCTGGCTACATGCCCGGACTGCGCACGCATATCGAGGTGAGATTAACGGAGGCTTTCAGGGTCTTGGAACACAGACTTAGCTAAAATCACTTAGGATAACATTTTGGGTCATCACATGCTGACTCGATAATGATAAGCTACCCGCTATCGCGAATCATACCTGTGACTCGTGTGCTGACTCGATAATGATAAGCTACCCACGATCGCGAATCATACCTGCGACTCGTGTGCTGACTCGATAATGATAAGCTACCCATGATCGCGAATCATACCTGCGACTCGTGTGCTGTGTCACGACCTGAATTCCCATCTTCAAGCCGTGACTGCATCTAACGTTGAACCCGCTAGACAAGCCAATGTGTGCAGTTAAACTAACATGATAACACCGAATTAAAAGAATTAACCAAAATTAGTTAACAATTTAACAACGGAAATAGATAAAAACAGGACTAAATGATTTAAACAAGTACAATACGTTGCAACAATCCCCGAATATGGAGTCACTAACTCACGAACATACTTAAAGATTACTACAACCAAGGGCTAAACAATAACTGTATACAACTGTCTTTGGAAATAAATGAAAAAGACAGGAAGGAAGAAAAAGGGATAGAGGAGACGTCAGGCCCACGAATGTCTGCGGGTCTACCTTGAAATCTCCGAGGTGGATTGAATGATACTCCCTCTAACGATGTCCACTGGGTCCGGCTGCGGGATCTGCACAACATAAAGAAGTGCAGGTGTAGCATCAGTACAACCGACCCCATGTACTGAGTAAGTGCCGAGCCTAACCTCGGCCGAAGTAGTGACGAGGCTAGACTAGACAACGGTAGTCTACCTGAACAGTTCTACAAGATATATCACAGACAAACGCAGGAATAGACAGATAAGCATGGGATATGGGAGCTGTTAATGGGAACAAGTGAAATGAGGCAGTTAAATGGACATATAGAAGTAAACAAGGGAGGCAATTTAACACAATAGCTAACGAATCAAGTACAAGTACCAGAAATGTAAATAATGGCACGACATCACCCTTAGTGCTTTTAATCTCTTCCTCAATGCAATGTAATAAAATATCATGGCACGACATCATCCTTCGTGCTTTTACTCTCTTCCTCACAATGCAATGTACAATGTGAAATAGTATAATTCATGGCACGCATCACCCGTCGTGCTTTTACTCAATGTGAATCATGGCACGTCATCACCCTTCGTGCTTTACACTCTTCCTCACTATGCAATGTAATCAAATATCATGGCACGACATCACCCTTCGTGCTTTACACTCTTCCTCACCAAACAATGACAGATATAATGGCAAGGAGTACATCATAGTGGAAATACATTTCAATATCACCCGACAAGGGAAAATCATCAATCAATATCACAACAATTGCCCGGCAAGGGTCTCAGCTATAACCAATCAATTCAAATATATCCTTAACAGTTGGATTTTCAATCAAACCAATACATCATAGGTTCATCAACCAAGATTTCCAACAATAACGGCCTCCAAGTAGAGACAAGTTCATAATATAACGAACATGGAAGTAATAACAAGATTTTTATCAAAATTAGACTCACGGGCATGCTTGACACACAATGCATAGGTACTCGTCATCATACCTATGCATTGAACATGATAAACACTTAGCACATAGCATACAATATATATTCCCTCACCAAAGTTAGGCAAGACACTTACCTCGGGTCCAAAGTATAGCAAGCAACCCTCTAAGACCGCCTTTCCTTTATAATCCAACTCCGAAACAACGATATCTAGGCATAATTAATTCAATAATATCAATAAAGACTCAATAAGACAATCCCATAGCCTAGATATGCAATTCCTAGCATTCTTCCACAAATACGAAAATTTGACCCCGGTCCCGCTTGGTCCAAACACGAGGCTCGGATTAAAACCCGATCACCCATACCCCCACGAGTTAGAATATATAATTTATTTTGAAATCCAACCCCAAATTGGGGTTAAATTACCTAAAATCCCCACAAACCTAACTCTACCCAAAACCCCTAATTTCTACTTTGATTTCATGTTTTAGGCCTACATTCTAGTAATAGATGATGAAATTAGAAGGAAAATGGAGTTATAATTGATTACCTATGAGGATATGGGGATGTAGCTCTTGAAAAATGGCCAAAGGAGGTGTGGGGAAGAAGAAGATGGTGGAAGGGGGTGAAATCCCGTAATGAAGGTTGTTTGGGTTTTAAAAAAAATAACTGGGTGAAATTTACTCTGTGCGTCCGAAGCACATGCACTGTGTTCGCACAGGGTTTCCTAAACTACCCTCCACGATCGCGGGACCCCACCCGTATTCGCATAAGCCTACCACCCCCAGCCCCACTGACTCTCCTAACCATGTGCGTTCGCGACCACCATGGTGCGTTTGCAGAGGAGCCCCATCCCATCTCTCCGCGATCGCGATCTATATGGTGCGATCGCACTGACCATTTTGACCCCTGACCCCAGGCCCCCCACTTACTCTGTGCGATCGCATGGACTCTAGCGCGATCGCATAGAGTGATTTTCCAAACACCAGAAAAACAGCAAAACACCAAATTTTTACACTTTAACTCACCCCGTTAGCTACCTGAATCTCACCCGAGCCCTCGGGTTTCAAAACCAAAAATACACACGACTCCCAACACATCCTACGAACTTATTCAAGCATTTAAATCATTAAAATATCATCAAAAATAAGGAATTAAACCTCAAAACTCATAGAAATTTCTTAAAACTTCATAAGGCTTAATCATTCCGATTTTTATCCGTAACCCGTCATTTCAAGTCCGTTTTACACAAAATTTCACAGATAACTCACATAACATATAATAAACCTGTTCCGGGATCCGGAACCATAATACGGGACCGGTAACACAGTTTTCACATAATTATTCATTTTCAAAATCCTTTATTAGTTTCATAAAATAATTTTCTTTAAAATTCATTTCTCGGGCTTGGGACCTCGGAATTCGATCCCGGGCATACGCCCAAGTCCTATATTTTCCTACGGACCCTTCGGGACCGTCAAATCACAGGTTCGGGTCCATTTACCAAAAAATGTTGACCAAAGTCAACTTTATTCAATTAATTATTCCAAAAATTCCATTTTTATCAAAGTTTCACATAGAAGCTTCCTGGCTACATGCCCTGGCTGTGCACGAATATCGAAGTGAATCAGATGCTGACTCGGGGCCTCAGAACACAGACTTAGCTAAAATCACTAAGGATAACATTTTGGGTCATCACATGCTGACTCGTTAATGATAAGCTACCCACAATCGTGAATCATACCTGCGACTCGTGTGCTGACTCGATAATGATAAGCTACCCACGATCGTGAATCATACATGTGACTCGTGTGCTGACTCGATAATGATAAGCTACCCACGATCGTGAATCATACCCGTGACTCGTTTGCTGACTCGATAATGATAAGCTACCCACGATCGCGAATCATTCCGCGATTCGTGTGCTGACTAGATAATGATAAGATACCCACGATCGTGAATCATACATGTGACTCGTGTGCTGACTCGATAATAATAAGCTACCCACGATCGCGAATCATTCCTGCGACTCGTGTGCTGACTCGGTAATGATAAGCTACCCACGATCACGAATCATAGCTGAGACTAGTGTGCTGACTCGATAATGATAAGCTACCCACGATCGCGAATAATACATGTGGCTCGTGATTTGACTCGATAATGATAAGCTACCCATGATCGCGCATCATGCCTGCGACTCGTGTGCTGACTAGATAACAAGTGCATATTCATATGTAGGTTTATATGTGTACCGACTCAACAGTGAACCAACAGGACCGTGCCAATACCACTGTAGCCAACTGGGATTGACATTATAATATTTCACCTTTCCATGTCATCTCAACAAGAATCACAACTTACAATACATACAAGGTACAAATAAGGCACATAGAGGCATGCTCGTGAGTCCTAAAGCTACCCGACATAGCAATATAGTCACCATGTACGGACTCTCATCACTTGGTACGTACGCGGCCCCCACAATATGTATACATAACAAATAAGGAACCTATGGGAAATTTCCCCCTTACGAGGTTGGAAAGGAGACTCACCTCGCTCCGAAGATTCATCACCGGCTTTCGNTGCGTACGTGAATCAATTTAAGTTCAAAGAAGAAGAATTAACCAATAAACCCAAAATTTG
Organism: Nicotiana undulata; assembly: GCA_005239495.1. Classification (NCBI taxonomy): domain Eukaryota; kingdom Viridiplantae; phylum Streptophyta; class Magnoliopsida; order Solanales; family Solanaceae; genus Nicotiana; species Nicotiana undulata. The sequence goes on from ML252098.1 coordinate 37,059, forward strand.
GCATTCTTGAAGGATTTTGGAATTTCGACCCCAGGCCCACACGTTCAGATTTTGAAAATTTTCAAAGGGATCACTCACCCGTAGCCTAAGGATCGTAATTATGCAACTTTTACTTGAATTCACAACAAAAATCTAGATAATTCACCAAATTCTCAAAAATCCCATTTACTACTCAAAACCAAGATTTTTCTAAGATTTAGTGGTTAATTCCCTTGACAATTCATGAATTAAAGTAGTAAAATAGAGTGAAATTACTTATCTCTACTGGAAGTGGGTCGAGGAATGGTTTTCTCAAGCTCTTAGAACCCTTCAATGGAGGTTGGAATGAGTGTAAATGAAGAAAACCCGGGTTTTGACATTTAAATACAGGCTACCTACAGGGGTTTCCGCACCTGCGACCCTGGGATCGCACCTGCGAGGAAATGGCCGCATCTGTGAGGCTGGGACCGCAGGAGCGGTCCCTCACCTGCGGCTGGGCAACCCCACCTTCGGTCACACCAGCTACAACTGCACCAGCACTGCTTTTAGCTGGTTTTTGGCCGCGTGCGGGGTTCGGGAGGCACCTTGGCCCATCCGAGCCCCCGTCCAAATATGCCAACAAGTCCCAAATTATTATACGGACTTGCTCGAGCCCACGAAATACTCAAAACAACGCTAAAGCTCATAATCACCCTCCAAACCCCCTGAATTTATAACTTAAGAACTTAGTTTTTTCTTGAATTCTATAACGACGCGCCGAACCGACCTATACAACTCGGAATTACTTCAAATTTTGCAGACAAGTTATAAAGGACATATCAGAGCTATTCCCGGTCACGGACTTCCGTTCCGACCTCGATAGCATAAAATCACGTTACAATCCAAATTCCAAACTTAAGGAAATCATGATTTCCATTTCGGGCGCCAAAATGCTCCCGGGTCATCGAAAACCCGTTCCAAATATACGCCAAAGTCCGAAATCATCATACGAAGCTACTAGAGCTGTCAAAACTTGATTCCGAGGTCGTTTGCTCAAAATGTTAACTGAAGTCAAACTTGGCCAAATAGGCCAACCTTAAGGAACCAAGTGTTCCTAAAGCACTCAAACCATTCTCGAATCCTGAACCACCCATCCCCGCAAGTCATAAAGAACGAAAAGCCGCTATGGAAGGTTTCATTTAAGGGAACGGGATCCTAATACGCGAAACGACCGGTCGGGTCGTTACATTATCCCCCTCTTAAACAAACGTTCGTCCTCGAACGGGTCTAGAATCATATCTGGAGGGTTGAATGGCTGTGGATATCTACTCTGCGTGTCCTCCTCGGACTCCCAAGTCGCCTCCTCAACTGGTTGGCCCCTCCATGGAACCTTAACCGCAGAAATTTCCTTGGACCTCAATTGGCGATCCTACCTGTCAACAATAGCAACTGGCTCCTCCTCGTAGCCTAACTTCTCATATAACTAAATTGTGTTGTAATCAACCACGTGAGAGAAGTCGGCGTGATACCTCTAAAGCATGGATATGTGGAAAATTGGATGGACTCCTGATAAGGCTAGAGGTAAAGTGTAATAACCCGACAAGTCGTTTTGAGCTCTAGCATGTCGTTCAGTGGTTGGAAGTCATGAACAACTTCATTTCAGGTACATTGACTTGTGCGTATGGTCAGAATTGAAATTCAGGAAGATCGGAGTTGAATTGAAAGGAAAATATTCATTTCAGAAGCCTTAAGTTGGAAGAATCGACTCAGAATGGAATTTGGAGTGAACGACCTCGAAATCAGGATTTGAAGGTTCCAGCAGGTTCGTATGATGATTTCGGACTTAGGCGTATGTGTGGATCGGGATTTGGATAACCCGGGAGAGTTTCAACATATAATGTGGAATTTAACATTTTTGAAGGAATTTCCTAAGTTTTGCTTGAAGCGCATTTCAGAGATATTGATGCCCGTTTGGGATTCTGAGTCTCGGAATAGCTCCGTATGGTGATTCTGGAATTGGGAGCATGATCAGAAGTGAATTTGGATGTACGGAGGTCATTTGGAAGTCATTTGGCTAAAGATAGAAAATTGAAGGTTTTGAAGAATCCGACCGGAGGTGGGAAATTTGATATCGGGGTCGGAATATGATTCCGGGAGTTGGAGCAGGTCCGTAATGTCGATTATGACTTGCGTGCAAAATTTAGGGTCAATCGGACGTGATTGACAGGGTTCGGCATCAGATGTGGAAGTTGGAATTTCTTAAGTCTTAAAGATTTGGATTAGAGAGCGATTCGTCGTTTCGATGTTGTTTGATGTGTTTTGAGGCTTCGAGCAAGTCCGTGTTATGTTTCAGGATAGGTTGGTGTAATTGAACGGGGTCCCAGGGGCCTCGGGTGGATCCTGGGTGGTTAACGGATCGAAAGTTGAAGTGTGAAAAGAGCTGAAGTTGCTGTCATCTGGTGTGACCGCACCTGCGATGGAATTTCCGTAGGTACGGAACCGCAGGTGCGGCTTGGAAGCCGCAGGTGCGTAGAATTGGGGGTCCGGCTGGGAGCGCAGGTGGGATGGTATTTCCGCACCTGCGAGGTCGCAAGTGCGGGTTATGGGTCGCAGGTGCGGACTTGGCTCGAGCTGAGGAGAGCCGCAGGTGCGGAGGTTTGGTCATACCTGCGGAACCGCAGGTGCGGTTGTTGGACCGCAAGTCCGGAAAATGACCTAGGTAGAATATTTTAAAACCGAGATTTGTTGGTCATTTCTTCACTTCTTCTTTGGTTGGGGCGATTTTGGACGAGCCTCAAGGGAAGATTTTCGTCATGAATCACAAGGTAAGTAACTTCTTCATGCTTTTAACTTAAATACAAGATTATTACATGGATTTGAACATGAAAATGGTGGAAAATTCGGGAATTTTGGAGAAAACCTAGAAACTTGATAAATTGGATTTAACCACGAATTTGAGCATGGAATTAGGAGTAAATTGTATATTTGAGCTAGTAAAGCTATGGGTAGAGTTTATCTTTGAGAAATTTCGGCATTCGGGCACGTGGGCATTTTGGTCATTTCACTAAGCGGAGTTGGGAAATTATATAATCTGAATTTTCAGCAAACAACTGATTATATTTTCATTGGTTTATCATCATTTGGGTACTTTTGGAGCGTTGTGCATCGATTGGAGTCGTCCCGAAGGCTTGGAGGCCGTTTATGGAATTTCGGAGCGAGGTAAGTCTTCTTTCTAACTTTGTGAGGGGGAATTGTTCCCCTAGGTGAACTCAATAAAAGTATGAAATTTATTTGCGGGGGCTACGTACGCACGAGGTGATGGGAGTCCGTGCGTAGCTATTGTTATGCCATGTCCGGGTAGTCTAGGACCTACTAGCAAGCCTTACGTGTTGTATATGCGATCCCGTCATGATATTAAACATATAATACTAATAAATTGGTAATCTATTTTCCTAAAATGGTTAGAGCGTATCTTCTTAATTATTTGGAAATAGGATTAATTTCCCCCGTGGATCAAGGTGTTCTTGGCAAGGTTACTTATTGAATACTGTGAAGATTTGACAAAAGAATTTCCAGAAATATATTCTAAATATTATCGTCATGTTTAATTAAGGAGAATTTTATTACTTCTATGGAAAAATGTCTTCTTGAACAAAAATGTGGATTCCTTTATGTGAATACGTGTACCTATGAGCACCTGAATCGCATGTATGATTCGCGAGCAGGCTAGCCGTATTTATTATGTTGACCGCGTCACATGACCGATTCGCGAGCGGGGAAAAATATATGCATCTATGGTTCGGGCTGTTCGACCCTTCGGCACTACACAATTTATTATTGTTGGTCCGCCCCGTTCGACCCTCGGCATATATGTTGCGCATGATAAGTGCTGCGTATTTTCCTGTGATTTATACATGTATATTGGCCTAAGTATATTGAGTTGCTAGTTTAAAAGAAGGAGGATTTATGTGAAAAATGTGGAACAAGTTGATATTTATTGACGTTTCTAATCTCCGATTATTTGATTAATTGATTATGATACTCATGCTTAGCTTCTCACTTAGACTATACTAGACTAACCTATAGCGAGTGTCAAATCTGACCCCTCGTCACTACCTCTCTGAGGTTAGGCGGGATACTTACTGGGTACACATTATTTTCGTACTCATACTACACTTGCTGTGCATTTTTGTTGCACAGGTACACCCTTAGTGGTGGTTCACTCGGAGACTTAGACGTGCTCCATTATCCGGAGGCGTCTCGCAGCTGACAGAGTCTCCCTCTATGTATTGTATTTTATTTCTAAATTTCTTGTCCAATCTGTATTTCAGACAAGCTTTGTAATATTTGTATAAACCCTTAGAATTTGCTCATGCACTTGTGACACCGGGTTATGGGAAATGTATTTGGGTTGTGTTTTACATAAATGAACTGTTGCTTTTCCTACGAAATGGATTTCTATCTAGATGTTATGTATTAAAATGAAAAGTAACGATTTCGAAAATGCTAAAACAGGAAATTACTTCTATTAATTAAGGATTGGCTTACCTGACAGTAGTGTCCGGCGCCATCACGACCTTACAGATTTTGGGTCGTGACAACATGGTATCAGAGCTCTAGGTTCCCGTAGGTCTCACGAGTCATGAGCAAGTCCAGTAGAGTCTTGCGGATCGGTACAGAGACGTTTGTACTTATCTTCGAGAGGCTACAAGACTGTTAGGACTACATCCCTTCTTGATATCTCATCGTGCGATTTGATTCATCTCAGTCTTATGCCTATGTTTCTTCCTACCCAATCTTATACGTCGCGAAGCGCTTCCTATAATCGAGAGTTTGATGAATTGTAATGGGGTTACTGATACGGTGCGTGATGTTTTCCATGCATAGTCGATTGGACCGTTGTTGTCACCCTGCAGGAGGATATTATGTTATTTCAGCTCAGTTGTTGTATTTCTGAGAGCCTTGAGGCTATGCTCAGATAGTGATGATGTTTCCGATTGGTTATCACGCGATGTCGATATGGCGGTGGAATGCTTGCCCGTAGGACGGGGGTGATGAATGGATTGAAGGGAGGTCTCCTCAGAGTGGGATTTCAAGATTTCAACATTTTAGTTCCGGCGGAGGAAAGGCTATTGAACTATAAATGGTCAGGTTTTGGGTGATAAAAGTAATGAAGCTTGGTGTTATCGAGCAAGGTGGAGTATTCACCCGTGTTGTGGTACCGATGTTTGATCGAATAGAACGTGTTAAGTTCGCCGGCGTTATAGTTCTTCGGTTGCATTGGGTTAGAGTGTTGTGAAGCAGTGTTGAGGAAGCAACTGTTATGGACCGTGGTGTGCGGTGGTTTAAGTATTGGAATGAGCGTCTCTAATGAAGGCAGCTCAAGAAAGATGATCATCAGAGAGTTTGAAGTCGTGGTGATCTGATGGTTCAAGAGCTACAGAGAATGATATTGAATTGAGGCAGCAGTTGAGAAGCATGCGATGAAGGAAGCCATGTGAAAAGTGTCAGGTAGCGGCTAAACCTCTAAATGTCAGGCGTCAGAGACGGAAGTCGGGTAGTTGCTTAAAGGAATGATCCCAACTAAGTAAGAAGTGGCAGTATAGCCTATGAGTTCAGTGGTAAGGCGGTTGTCTACCTTGAGGAGGAGTTGAAGTGATTTGAGAAATTTTGTGGACAGGAAGTAGGTCCACAAGCTTAAACCGAAATGTTGGTTATTCGGCGGAAGGTTAGATGCCACCGAGAGGAGTTGTTAGGGATAAAGAAGGATGCATCATAGATTGGAATCAGAAGATGTTGTCACGCGCATAGTGGATGTCCATGGGGAGCGGACGGACTAGTCAAGTCGGTGAAGGAGGACAAGCTTAGGATGTGGGTCTCGATGTCGTAGGAAGTGTGCCTCACAACATAGTGGAAGGTGTCGGGTGGTGAGTTTCCACAAGTGGGTTATCTTCTGTGAGTAGGATAATGTATAGACGATTTTGAAATGGCCAGCCGAGAATTTGGATGAAATGAAGCTCCACCATGAGTCTAGGTATGGGTAATTTTAGGGGCTTCTTTATTTTCATTGAAGCAATCAACAATGATTTTGGAGTCAATTGCGAGTTTACGAGCTGAGGGATCCCAGTGGCTAGTCGGTAGGAAGAAGAATGTGTAAATGGTGCTAGAAAATTGAGTCTTTGGGGAATGCTAACAGGGAAATTCGGAAGAATTGGACAGATTGGTTGAGCAAGGTCATGTCAACAAGCAGAACAGGTCTCAGCAGTGTCTGGAGTGGTGCAGGGTGTGGCTTCGGGCTAAGTGGGGGAGTCCCACCACCTGCATTTGGGTTGTAGGGTTGCGTCCTCATGGGATTTCAGAATTTTTGGTGTAGCGGCAAGTTATTACAGCTAAGAGGAAGGAGTAAAGCGGTAATCGAGCATGGAACATGATAAAAATGTGCGTAGTTAGTCCTATTGGACCAGGGTTAGGCTTTGGAAAATTAAGAATTTGTGCCTAAGGCCTAGGCAAGTTGTAAGGGAAGTGACTCAGTCGCGTGCTTCATTGAGAGCATATTCATGTGCTAGAAGAACCTTGGAGTTGATTGTATTCGGGGCCCGTCAGAGTGGGTGACTCTCAGTAGCGGTCCTAGTGAATTTGAAAGCTAGAGACTGTGGAGTTTAAGGGTTTCAAGCAGCAGTGTGATTAAGAATCAAACTTTTGCAGTATAATCTCTAAGAAGAAGGAAAATAGTTGGAGTATTCTTTGTAATTTTCACCACGCAGGATAGTGTTGGAGGAGTGAGAGAAATAAACTCAGTGTTGTAGAAAGATTATCAGGAGGTTGTGAGACGGGTTCCGGGATTTAGGCAGCACGGTATCGTGAATCAAGGTCACTCATGATGAGTGAGGGTTGAGTTGCTATGAGTTGAAAGAAGTTACTATTATCCTGAGGCAATCAAAGATGATTAAAAGAAGATGGATTGGTTAGCAATAATGGAACGGCGCCTGTACGACAGTGATCAGTTCCTTCGGTGTGATTGAGTATGTGTATGGTTTGTATAGATATGTGTGGGGCTTGTCGGCCGTTGTAATAGATTTCAGTTGGACGCATTGAAGTGCTATGGCCTGTCTGGTGTAGACGAATCCCGTAAGGTTATGGGGGTTCAGTCCACTACTTAATGATTTGTATGTATTGTGAGGGTGAGAACTCACTTGTGTGTTGCTATGGTTCTCATGATTTGAGGTGGGTAAAAGATTTCTATATGTGATGAAGTGTTCACCCTAATAGTGGTTTAGGAGTTATGATGGAATTCCTATGCCATCCCTTATCGGCACGTTAGGTGCAGTAAGCAGTATGTAACTGGAAGTAAGAATCGAGATTTGTTGTTCGGTGTTGACAAGGATGTCACGGGCTCAGAGGAGCAAGAACAAGGATTTGAATGTTTAGAATAAGCTGATGTCGTCTTCAGTGTCACCTGAGATCGGTGTTTGGTAAAAGAGGATTTGTATCCTGATTACGGGTCCTTGAATTGTTTTGCAGCCTTAGGGTGGTCGGTGGTGTGGATGTGCATACTGGCTACCTGTGTGAAAAGTCGTGTGAGCGTGACCATGGGAAGATTATGTAAGTGTGACTTGTAGTCACCTGATTGATTGAAGATTTGGACCAAGTATAAGGAGGTGCAATATTGCTTATTTGAAAATATATGCCTTAAAGGCGTTCGGTCCAGTTGGTTGTGGATTGTGGGGTGTTTGTCCCTACTATGATGGTTGCTCTTGTGTGTTATGAGAAAAGGTGGGTTATTACGGACCTAGGTAAGGCTATCAGCCTAGTTCAATGCGAGCAAAATTAGCTTGAAGTGAATGAATGAATTTAAATAAGACTATGGGATTCATGCTAGTCAGATGTGTTCATTTCTTTATAGCGCTCCTCAAGGAGGGGTATTGGGATATCAGGTGTTATCCCGTCTTCGTCAAATTCATATGATATTACGATTGTGCCGTGTGAGTTGTGAAACGACTTGATAATTTCTTATGTGTTGAGATTCCGTATAGTGATGAGGTTATGGGAGAAGGATGTCTCTCGAGATTGAGATTTTATATATCGCACCTCAGTTGTGCTCGAGTTGTGTAGCATATGGCTCTACCAGTCTCCCCAGATTGGTATTATGCACTCAGCGTGCTTGTGACCGATTTCTGTAATTTGTAATAGTGAGCAATTCAGCTCTGTGTATATTTCCTTATGTAAATCTTATGATGGGATCGGGTGGCACGCCGCCACGGGTATGTTATTTTGATCGGGTTGTACGCTGCAATAGAGTGATGTTGAATACGATTCCCTATTATTATTTATTTCTTATGTTTGACTTCCTATCTTCTGAGGAAAGTTCATATTCGTTGCGTGAGTTAAGTAGTCCCTTCTAGAGTCATGTCTTATGTATCATGCATCATGTTCGAACTGTGGCCTATTGGCGCATGGTGGCATCGTGTGAGACTGTCGGTTATTTCGGGGATGATTGGTTATATGAGCAGTTCATACTAGGTGAGACGAGAATTATGGATCAGGGATTGGTGCGATGAGATTATGTAAAATATATTACAGGCCAATCACCGTTATTTGGTTTGTAATTAAATGATGATCTAAGTCAAGAGAAAAGATGTCAATGTGTGGTTAACTCTGCAATTGGTTATAAGTTTCTACACATCTCCTCCGTTGTGGTGATATCGTCGGCGTTATAGCAGAATGTATGAAGGTATCTTATAAGGTGCCCTGAGAGCATCAAATTTGCAGAATTCTGGGTATTAAGGTTCAGGGAGCGTCATTGTGGTCATAGAATTCTGGCTATTAAGGTTCAGGGATCGGGTTGCACGTAGTTGTGTTCTGGTGCCTCGTGTGGTAGTTGATACGGTGTTCAAATATTAGAATCAGGCATGGCAGAGAATTTCAGGTGTTGGAACTGAGTTCGGAACTTATTGTATGAATAAGAAGAGGATATCTTCAGATTTGATCAAGCTTGTGTGCTCAGCGGGTTGTAGTAGCACGGGCAGGTGCACAAGGTGTTAAACAATGAATTCACATAATTCCGGAGTAGTTTTTGGCACGTTCGAGGACGAACGTCTGTTTTAAGTGGGGGAGAATGTAACGACCTGACCGGTCGTTTTGAGCTCTAGCGTGTCGTTCAGCAGTTGGAAGTCATGAACAACTTCATTTCAGGTACATTGACTTGTGCGTATGGTCGGAATTCAAATTCCAGCAGGTTCGTATGATGATTTCGGACTTGGGCGTATGTCCAGATCAGGATATGGATAACCCGGGAGCGTTTCAGCGTATAATGTGGAAGTTAGCATTTTTGAAGGAATTTCCTAAGTTTGGCTTGAAGCGCATTTCAGAGATATTGGCGCCCGTTTGGGATTCTAAGTCTGAGAATAGCTGTGTATGGTGATTTTGGAGTTAGGAGCGCGATCGGAAGTGAATTCGGATGTCCAGAGGTCATTTTGAAGTCATTTGGCTAAAGATAGAAAATTGAAGGTTTTGAAGAATCCGACCGGAAGTGGGAAATTTGATATCGGGTTCGGAATGCGATTTCGGGAGTTGGAGCAGGTCCGTAATGTCGAATATGAATTGCGTGCAAAATTTGGGGTCAATCGGACGTGATTTGAGATTCGGAATCCGGGCACGTGGGTCCGAGGGCATTTTTGTCATTTCAGTAAGCGGAGTTGGGAAATTATATAATCTGAATTTTTAGCAAACAACAGAGTATATTTTCATTGGTTTATCTTCATTTGGGTAGTTTTGGAGCGTTGTGCATCGATTGGAGTCGTCGGGAAGGCTTGGAGGCCGTTTATGGAATTTCGGAGCGAGGTAAGTCTCCTTTCTAACTTTGTGAGGGGGAATTGTTTCCCTAGGTGAAATCAATAAAAATATGAAATTTATTTGCGGGGGCTACGTACGCACGAGGTGACGGGAGTCCGTGCGTAGCTATTGTTATGCCATGTCCGGGTAGTCTAGGACCCACTAGCATGCCTTACGTGTTGTATATGCGATCCTGTCATGATATTAAACTGATAATACTAATAAATTGGTAATCTATTTTCCTAAAAGGGTTAGAGCGTATCTTCTTAATTATTTGGAAATAGGATTGATTTCCCCCGTGGATCAGGGTGTTCTTGGCAAGGTTACTTATTGAATACTGTTAAGATTTGACAAACAAATTTCAAGAAATATATTCTAAATATTATCGTCATGTTTAATTAAGGAGAATTTTATTACTTCTATGGGAAAATGTCTTCTTGAACAAAAATGTGGATTCCTTTATGTGAATACGTGTACCTATGAGCACCTGAGTCGCAGGTATGATTCGCAAGCATGCTAGCCGTATTTATTATGTTGACCGCGTCGCATGACCGATTCGCGAGCGGGGAAAAATATATGCATCTATGGTTCGGGCCGTTCGACCCTTTGGCAATGCAAAATTAATTATTGTTGGTCCGCGCCGTTCGACCCTCGGCATATATGTTGCGCATGATAAGTGCTGCGTATTTTCCTATGATTTATACATGTATATTGGCCTAAGTATATTGAGTTGCCAGTTTAAAAGAAGGAGGATTTATGTGAAAAATGTGGAACAAGTTGATATTTATTGACGTTTCTAATCTCCGATTATTTGATTAATTGATTATGATACTCATGCTTAGCTTCTCACTTAGACTATACTAGACTGACTTATAGCAAGTGTCAAATTTGACCCCTCGTCACTACCTCTTTGAGGTTAGGCGGGATACTTACTGGGTACACATTGTTTTCGTACTCATAGTACACTTGCTGTGCATTTTTGTTGCACAGGTACACCCTTAGTGGTGGTTCACTCGTAGACTTAGACGTTCTGCATTATCCGGAGGCGTCCCGCAGCTGACAGAGTCTCCCTCTATGTACTGTATTTTATTTCTAAATTTCTTGTCCAATCTGTATTTCAGACAAGCTTTGTAATATTTGTATAAACTCTTAGAATTTGCTCATGCACTTGTGACACCGGGTTCTGGGAAATGTATTTGGGTTGTGTTTTACATAAATGAACTGTTGTTTTTCCTACGAAATTGATTTCTATCTAGATGTTATGTATTAAAATGAAAAGTAACGATTTCGAAAATGCTAAAACAGGAAATTACTTCTATTAATTAAGGATTTGACAGTAGTGTCCGTCGCCATCACGACCTTATGGATTTTGGGTCGTGACATGAAGCAAGCTTATAAGCGACCTCTCCGACTCGCCTCAACACCTCGAATGGACTTATAAACCTGGGGTTTAGCTTGCCCTTCCTCCCGAATCTCATGTTACCCTTCATCGGCGAAGCCTTCAGCATAACCTTATCTCCCTCCATAAATGTTACATCACGTGCCCGCTGATCTGTGTAACTCTTCTATCTGGACTGAGTTGTGCGGAGTATCTCCTGAATAATCTTCACCCTATCCAAATCATATCTCACCAGATCTGTGCCATATAACTTGGCCTTGCCAGGCTCATACCACCCGATAGGAGAACGACATCGCCGACCATGTAAAGCCTCGAATGGAGCCATCTCGATGCTGGACTGATAACTGTTATCGTATGCAAACTCCGCCAAAGGAAAGAATTGGTCCCACTGACCGCTAAAATCAATCACACAAGCCTTGAGCATATCCTTCAAAATCTGAACTGTACGCTCTGACGGCCATCAGTGTCAGGGTGAAATGCCGAACTAAGGTCTATCTGAGTGCCAATCTCAGTGTGCAAAGCTCTCTAGCAGTGCGAAGTGAACTGAGGACCTCGATCTGATATAATAGACACTGGCACACCGTGCAACCGGACTATCTCTCGAATGTAAATCTGAGCCAGCCTCTCCGTAGTATAAGTAGTAGCCACAGGAAGAAAATGCGACGATTTTGTCACGACCCGAAATCCCACCTTCGGGCCATGACTGCGTCTAACGTTGAACCCGGTAGACAAACCAACGTTTGAACTAAATAAAATTCATTAACAACTAATACAGATAAGATAACTAAAGCATCGATGGTCAACAATATGAAGGTTAACAAATAGCCAAAAATAACATAGCAATTTCGAAGTAAAACCCATATACAGATCTTAGAGCTGGTGTCACATACTCACGAACTGTCTAAGAGATTTCTAAAAACAAAGGTCTGAAAATAAGTATGTAGGACTGTCTTTGAAATATAAAGTAAGACACAGCTGAAAGTGAAGAGTAGAAGGTGACGCCAAGGCCCCCGAACGTCTGCGGGTCTACCTCGATGTCTCCTGTATAAACTGATGAGATGCTCCGACCGTCAATGATCACCGGGTCTGGCTGCGTAGTCTGCACAACATAGAGAAGTGCAGGTGTAGCATCAGTACAACCGACCCTATGTACTGAGTAAGTGCCGAGCCTAACCTCGGTGAAGTAGTGACGAGGCTAGGACCGACAACAATATATGTACCTCTGCAATTCTAAATAATAACAAGAGAATATCGACGGAAATAATCAAGTAAGACAGATACGGGGAGAACATGCTGGGGGTAAAAGGGGCGACAAAATGCTAGTACTGTAGAACAGAGTAATAACTGAAATGTAAAGATAAAGGCAGGAATATAACTTCTCAAACAGATGATGAACAACAAAAGACGCGGCATGTGCCCTCGTGCATAACCTCACAATCACTCGGCACGGGATGTCCCCTCGTGCATATATAATAGCACTCCGCACGGAATGTCCCCTCGTGCATAACCTCACAATCACTCGGCACGGGATGTCCCCTCGTGTATATATAATAACACTCCGCACGGAATGTCCCCTCGTGCATAACCTCACCATCACTCGGCACAGAATGTCCCCTCGTGCATATATAATAACACTCGGCACGGAATGTCCCCTCGTGCGTAACCTCACAATCACTCGGACGGAATGTCCCCTCGTGCATATATAATAACACTCAGCATGGAATGTCCCCTCGTGCATAACCTCACAACCACTCGGCACGGAATGTCACCTCGTGCATATATAATAAACAAAGCGACTATATAATGTAAAAGTCAACACTAAGCAGTCTGTAGTGCGGGGAAATACTCAATACAGTTCTATTGTCCCGGCAAGGAGAAATCATCAATTACAAACTCAACAAATGCCCAACAAGGGTCTCAGCTATAACCAACCTCGCATCAGAAATACAATTTCAACAGCGTAAGCCTCAACTGAACAAATAACTCAATAACTCCCCGCGTAATGAAACAACATCAAGGCATCACTTCTAAACCACCAGTTACTCATAGTGCGGAGAATATTAAGAACACAGTAAGTTTCATCACAATTGACTCACGGGCATGCTTGACCGCAACATATAGGTACTCGTCACCAAGCCTATATGTTGGACATGAATTACACATAGCAAGTAAGACTCTATACCTAATCCCTCAAGCTAAGGTTAGGCCAAACACTTACCTCGGCTCCGAAAATGCAAGTCAAGCCTCACTCACAACCTTTCCTTTAGAATCCGACTCCGGAACGGTATTATCTAGACATAATCAACCCAAGTATATCAATAATGGCTCAATAAATCAAACCCATAGCCTAATTATTTATTTCCTACTATTCTTCCAAGAATACTAAAATTCGACCCCGGGCCCACACGTTCAGATATTTTGTAAATTTATGAAGGAATAAATTACCTGGAGTCTAAGGATCGAAGTTATGTAATTTATACAAGAATTCATGGACTAACATGGAAAATCCCAAAATCCTCAAGAACCCTAAAATTACCACCTAATTCTATGACTTTTAGATGATTTAGTAGTGAATTTAACTAGGAATTAGTGTTTGAAACTAGTAAAACTATGGAATTTACTTACCTCAATAACAGTAGTGGAAGGTCCCTTGAAGAGCTCTCTAAAAACTTGAAGAGGAAGATGAAAATGGAGGAAAAATGCTAAGTCCCGTATTTTATAAAATTGCCCAGGGATTCCTTAACTGCGATCGCCAAAAGGGGCCTGCGATCGCGAAGGACAACTGGCCAGACCTCTGCGATCGCGAAGAACAAACTCACCCGGCCCAGACGCGACTCTATGCGATCGCAAGAAACGGGCTGCGATCGCGAAGGTGTGGAACCCAGACCTCTGCGATCCCGGAGGGGAGGCTGCGATCGCAGTGAACAATCACTAGCCCAGCAAAATCCTTCTCCGTGATCTCAACCCATCTTCTGCGATCGCAGAGAAGGAAACCAGATAGCAAATTTTTCTGGTTTTCCAACTTAGCTCCCGGGGGTCTAAAACACCCCCGAGCCCCCTGGGACCCCGTCCAAAAGNGGCAGACAAGTTATAAATGACACAACAGAACTATTCCCGATCTCGAAATTTCATTCGGACCTCGAGAACATAAACTCACCTTTCAAGCCAAATTTCAAATTCTTTAAAAATCTCAAAACTTCATTAACTCCAATTTTCCTCATTTTTATCTGAAACCAATCAAATCAAGTCCGTTTCTTACCAAATTTCACAGATCACTTATAAAACACATATTGAACCTGTTTCGTGCTCGAAAATCATAATACGGGCCCGGCAACACAGGTTTCACATCAAGGTTCATTTTCATAAGCCTTTAATATTTTCAAAAAACAATTTTCTTTAAAAATTCATTTCTCGGACTTGGGTCCTCGGAATTCGATTACGGGCATACGCCCAAGTCCCATATTTTCCTACGGACCTCCCGGGACCGTCGGATCACAGATCCGGGTCTGTTTACCAAAAATGTTGACCAAAGTCAACTTTATTCAATTAATTATCATAAAATTCACTTTTCATCAAATTTCAACATAAGGACTTCCCAGCTACACGCCCGGGATGCACACGCATATCGAGGTGAGATTAACAGAGGCTTTCGGGGCCTCGAAACGCAGATTTAGCTAAAATTTTGTTAGGATGGCCTTTTGGGTCATCACAGATTTGGTCAATCTATCCACAATGACCAAAACCACGTCAACCTTCCGCAAAGTCCGAGGCAACCCAACCACGAAGTCCATGGTGATGCGCTCCCATTTCCACTCAGGAATGGGCATCTGCTGAAACAAGCCTCCTGGCCTCTGGTGCTCGTGCTTAACCTGCTGACAATTGAGACACCTAGCCACATACTGCACTATATCCTTCTTCATCCGCCTCCACCAGTAAGGCTGCTTCAAATCATGATACATCTTCGTCGCTCCTGGATGAACAAATTACTGAGAACTGTGCACCTCTCCTAGAATCCTCTCCCTCAGGCCATCAATATCAGTAACGTACAATCGGCCTTGGAGTCTCAGAACACCATCCTCGCCCAAGGTAACCTCATTGGCCCTACCCTCGACCACCGTATCCCGAAGCTCTGCAAGACATGGATCATCAAACTGTCAAGCCTTAATCTCCCCCAACAATGAAGACTAAGAAACTACATGAGCCAAAACTCGACGAGGCTCCGAAAGGTCAAATCTCACAAGGCGATTGGCCAAGGACTGAATGTCCAAGGCTAAAGGTCTCTCCTGAGCTGCAATGTAGGCCAAGCTACCCATACTTGTTGCCCTCCTGCTCAAAGAATCTGCTACTATATTCGCCTTGCCCAGGTGATACAGAATAGTGAGATCATAGTCTTTTAACAACTTAAGCCATCTCCGCGGCCTCAAATTAAGGTCCCTCTGCTTAAACAAATGCTGCAAACTGTGGTGGTCAGTGTAGACTTCACATGACACACAATACAAATAGTGCCGCCAAATCTTCAAAGCATGATTAATCGCCGCCAACTCTAAGTCGTGCACAGGGTGATTCTTTTCATGAACCTTCAGCTGGCGCGAAGCATAAGCAATAACTCTGCTATCCTGCATCAACACACATCCCAACCCAACGCGGGAAGTGTCGCAATATACAGTATACATCCCAGACTCAGAAGGCAATGATAAAACTGGTGTTGAGGTCAATGCTGACTTGAGCTTCTGAGTCAATCTAGTCAATGTAGCTGCAATAAAAGAGAATCCCTCCACAAATCGTCGATAATAGCCTGCTAGACCCAGAAAACTCTTGATCTCTGAAGCTGAAGTAGGACGCAGCCAACTCTGAACTACCTCAATCTTCCGCGGATCAAACTTGATACCCTCTCCGGATACCACATGCCCTAGAAATGCCACCGACTCTAACCAAAACTCGCACTTGGAGAACTTAGCATATAGCTTCTGCTCTCGCAAGGCCTGAAGCACAACTCTCAAATGCTGCTCATGCTCACCAAGGCTCCGTGAGTAGATCAATATATCATGAATGAATACAATAACGAAGGAGTCGATAAACGACCTGAACACCCTATTCATCAAGTCCATAAATATTGTTGGGGCATTAGTCAAGCCAAAGGACATTACTAGAAACTCATAATGGCCATATCTGGTGCGAAAAGCATTCTTTGGAACATCAGAAGCGCGAATCTTCAACTCGTGATAACCCGATCTCAGATCAATCTTAGAAAACACCCGAGCACCCTGCATATGGTCAAACAAATCATCAATGCACGGCAGAGGATACTTGTTCTTGATGGTCACCTTATTCAACTGACGATGGTCAATGCACATCCGCATAGACCCATCCTTTTTCTTCACAAATAAGACCGGAGCACCCCACGGTGACACACTCGGCCTGATGAACCCCTTGGCCAACAACTTCTCAAGCTGCTCCTTCAACTCCTTTAGCTCCTTAGGATCCATACGATAAGGGGGAATGGAAATAGGCTGAGTATCTGGAGCCAAATCAATACAGAAGTCTATATCTCGATCTGGAGGCATGCCTGGAAGATCTGAAGGGAAAACATCTGGAAACTCTCGAACAACAGGCACTGAATCAATGGTAGGAGACTCGGCGGTGGTGTCCCTCACAAAAGCAAGGTAATCTAAGCAACTCTTCTCGACCATGTGCCGAGCCTTCATATAGGAAAATACCTGACTGAATGTACTAACTAAAGAACCCCTCCACTCTAACCTCGGCGACTCAAGCATGGCTAATGTAACTGTCTTGGCATGGAAATCCAACACAGCATGATAAGGAGATAGCCAATCCATGCCCAAAATAACCTTGAAATCCACCATGTCGAGCAATAACAGGTCGGCTCTGGTCTCAAGCCCACAGAAGGTAATCATACAAGATCGGTAGACCCGGTCTACTACCACAAAATCACCCACATGAGTGGACACATACAAAGGAGAACCCAAGGACTCACGAGCAACATCCAAAAAATGAGCAAATAATGCGGAAACATATGAGTATGTAGACCCTGGATCAAATAACACTGAAGCCTCCCTACCACAGACTGAAATAATACTTGTGATCACGGCGTCTGATCTGGCCGCAATAACATAGAATCTGGCTGTAGCACCTGAAGACGGAGCTCCCCCAGAACGAGATGGAGATGACTGACCCCCTCCTGACTGGCCTCCCCATCTAGGACGACCCCTGCCAACCTGACCCCCACCCCTAGGTGGTCGAACTGCTGGTGATGAAATCATAGGCTGGTGACTCTGTTGCACGGCATTTCCCCGATAGTGGGGGCAATCCCTCCTCACGTGGCCTAAGTCCCCACACTCGTAGCATCTCAAATGTGACATATCCTGCTGTCCTATGGAGAAAGAGTCCTGAATGGCCGGAGTGCAATGAGAATCATCTGATACAGCACTGAAATAGGAACTGGAGGATCCCTGACGGCTGGAGTAACCACTGGATAAACTATGGAGGGCTGGAGGATGGTAGGAGTGCTCTGGCATGGCGCTGAATTGAGGCCTCGCTGGAACACCCCTGGAAGGTAGTGGAGGTGTGGTATATGAAGGCCTACAGAACTGACCGCCTCCGAACTGACCCCTGCCCCTAGCTGGAGCGCCTCTTAAGTCACTTGAGAATCTGGCCCTCTTGTACTGCTGACCCTGCAGACCCTGCTCCCTCCTCCCTGCTCCTCAGTCGGTAACCCTCAATCCGTAAAGCTATCTCGACTACAAGCTGGTACGTGGTACCCATGTCTACCTCTCTGGCCATAGAGGTCCTGATACCTGGATGTAAGATTGCCACGAACCGCCGCACCCTCTCAGCATCAGTGGGCAATATCATGAGAGCATGGCGGGATAACTCTGAAAATCTCGCCTCATAATCCATCACGGACATCTGCCCCTGCTCTAACCGCTCAAACTGACCCCAAAGCTCCTCCCTCTCAGACGACGGAATGTATCTATCCAGAAATAACTGAGTAAACTGACTCCACGTGACAGGAGAAGAATCCGCTGGCCTGCTAAGAACATATGACTGCCACCAGCGGCGAGCTCGACCCTCAAGCTGAAATGTAGTGAAGTCTACCACTTGCGACTCCAATATCCTCATGTTGTGTAGTTTGTCCTTGCACCTGTCAATGAAATCCTGGGCATCCTCGCCCCGCTCACCCCCGAAGAATGGAGGGCGAAGCCGGGTCCATCTATCTAGCATCTTCTGCTGGTCGCCCTCTACAACTAGCCTAGGATCTGGTTGTGCTACTATAGGCTGAACTCCACCCACGAGCGGTGTACCTAGAGTGTGATGTGTTGCTGCCTGTCCGATGGCCTGAGCGCTAGGGGTCTAAACTCCCCCTCCCGCCTGGGAAGTGGCAGGATCTGCTAGAAGTACGCTTGCCTGGGACATGGTGTCCATGAATCTCAACATGCGGCCCACGACCTCCTGGAAGCCTGGCGCCGCCATAAAGTCAGCTGGAGCAGGAGCAGGAGAAACGGGAGGAAACTCATCCCGCTCCTCGATAATAGGATCCTCAAGTGGTGCAACTGGTACAACTCTAGGACGCCCTCATCCCCTGCCTCAAGCAGGTGCCCCACCCCTGCCCCTACCATGGCCACGAGCGGAAGGGGTAGCAACCTCTCCCGGATCAGGAACATGAGAATCACGCGTCCTCACCATCTGTGAGAGAGTAGAAGACCAAATTTGAGTACATCATCGGTTGCACGATAGGATATGAACAAAGAGGAGTTTCTTAACACCCTATAGCCTCCTGAAGATAAGTACAGATGTCTCCGTACCGATTTGCAAGACACTACTGGGTCTGCCCGTGCCTCGTGAGAATACGTGAACCTAAAGATATGATACCACGTTGTCACAACCCAAATCCTAATTTAGGTCGTGATGGCACCCAACAGCGAGGTTAGGCCAGCCAACATGAATGACACTATGAGTTACCTTCCCCAGTTGCCTAACATTCACACATTTACCAATTTTTAATCAGATATGAATATGATAATAGCCTGCGATATGAAGTAAAACCATAAATACGTTAACCAAACGATAATCATGTCTATATAATATATACAGCCCAAAAACCCAAAATATACGCTACGTGTGTGCCAGGAACTAGTGTAACGAGTGTCACGGGCAACTATCAGAATATACAAGATACATATATATATATACAACTCCACAGTCTGGATGAAACAGACGGGGAAAATAACAAAAGGAACTTCAGGGTGCTGCTAGAAGGTCGCCAGGGAGAGCAGCTTACCGTGAAGTCTAATCACACAAATCAATATCTAGCACCGGCCTGATAATCAGATGTACCAGCCTCTGGACATGTACAATCAAGTACAGAAGAAGAAGAAGTGCAGCATGAGTACATAAATAAATATGTACCCAGTGAGTATCGCGTCTAAACTCGAAGGAGTAGTGACGAGAGGTCGACTAGATACTCACTAAGGTCCAGCAATATAATATAAAAAGAGATATGGCTAAAGAAGTAGGCATGTGAAGCAGAATTCAACAAGTACATAAGCAAATAATGTAATCCAAGTAACAACAGAAAATGAACTGCAAGTGCCAAATCCTCCGTTTACACAATGCCTATCGAACCCACTATAAGTGACTCAGACTCAAGTGATAATACAATACCCGAACAAGACAACCGGCCGGAGTCATAAGGGTGGTCATAAGGACTGAGGTCATAATGTTACCCACGATCGCAAATCATAGCTGCGACTCGCGTGCTGACACAATAGTAATAAGCTGACCCACGATCGCGCATCATACTTGCGACTCGTGTGCTGACTCGATAATAATAATATATAAGCTGACCCACGATCGCGCCTCCAGTCTGCGACTCGTGTGCTGACTCGAAAACAAGTGCATATACATATATAGGTACATATGTGTACCGACTCAACAGTGAACTCAACGATACTGTGCTAATACCACTGTATCCAGCTGGGACTTAAATCATAATATTTCACCTTTCCATGTCATCTCAACAACAATCACAACTTACAATACATACAAGGTACAAATAAGGCACATAGAGGCATGCTCGTGAGTCCTAAAGCTACCCGACATAGAAATATAGTCGCCACGTACGGACTCTACTCACTTGGTATGTACGCGGCCCCCAAAACATGTATACATAACAAATAAGAAACCTATGGGGACATTTCCCCCTTAAAAGGTTGGAAAGGAGACTCACCTCGCGACGAAATCACCCCTCGGATCAATGATGCGCCCGAATCTCCGAAATTTACCCTCGACGGCTCGCAACTAGCCAAATATTGCGTAAGTGAATCAATTTAAGTTCAAAGAAGAAGAGTTAACCAATAAACCCAAAATTAGGCATTCTTGAAGGATTTTGGAATTTCGACCCCGGGCCCACACATTTGGATTTCGAAAATTCTCGAAGGGATCACTCACCCGTACCCTAAGGATAGTAATTATGCAACTTTTACTTGAATTCACAACAAAAATCTGGATAATTCACCAAATTCTCAAAAATCCCATTTACTACTCAAAACCTAGATTTTTCTAAGATTTAGTAGTTAATTCCCTTGACAATTCATGAATTAAAGTAGTAAAATAGAGTGAAATTACTTACCTCTACTGGAAGTGGGTCGAGGAATGGTTTTCTCAAACTCTTAGAACCCTTCAATGGAGGTTGGAATGAGTGTAAATGAAGAAAACCCGAGTTTTGACATTTAAATACAGGCTGCCTACAAGGGTTTCCGCACCTGCGACCCTGGGACCGCACATGCGGTCTCGCACCTGCGGAAGTTGCGCACCTGCAAGGCTGGACCGCAGGAGCGGTTCTGCACCTGCGAGGAAATGGCCGCACCTGTGGAAGTTGTGCACCTGCGAGGCAGGTACCGCAGGAGCGGTCCCGCACCTGTGGCTGGACAATCGCACATGCGGTCACACCAGCTACAGTTGCACCAACATTGTTTTTAACCTGGTTTTTGGCCTCGTGCGGGGTCTGGGAGACACCTGGGCCCACCCGAGCCCCCGTCCAAATATACTAACAAGTCCCAAATCATTATACGGACTTTCTCGAGCCCACGGAACACTCAAAACAACGCTAAAGCTCAAAATCACCCTCCAAACCCCCTGAATTTATAACTTAATAACTTAGTTTTTGTTGAATTATATAACGACGCGCCGAACCAACCTATACAACTCGGAATGACTTCAAATTTTGTAGACAAGTCATAAATGATATATCACAGCTATTGCGGTCCCGGAATTCCTTTCGGACCTCGATATCATAATATCACGTTCCAATCCAAATTCCCAACTTAAAGAAACTTGATTTCCATTTCGGGCGCTGAAATGCTCTCGGGTAATTGAAAACCCGTTCCGAACATACGCCCACGTCCAAAATCATCATACGAAGCTACTCGAGCTGTCAGAACTTGGTTCCGAGGTCATTTGCTCAAAATGTTTACCGAAGTCAAACTTGGCCAAATAGGCCAACCTTAAGGAACCAAGTGTTCCTAAAGCACTCAAGCCATTCCCGAATCCTGAACCACCCGTCCCCGCAAGTCATAAAGCATGAAAATCCGCTATGAAAGGTCTCATTTAAGGGAATGGGATCCTAATACGCGAAACGACCGGTCGGGTCGTTACATTATGGGTCGTGACAGACTCTTTTGTTGAAGCCGCTGGACATCCTGTTCTTGTAAAGTTGCCCGTGACATACCACATTCATCCTTTTTCCGTCTATGAGGGCTAGCTGCTCATAACAGCTTTTTATCCATTTTGTGTCGCTGAGCTCAGCTTCTTGTATGATTCTCAAAGAAGGAACTCCACTTTGGCACGAATAACAGCTTCAGTACCATAAACCACCAAGTAGGGAGTTGCCCTGGTTGATGTGCGGACCCAAAGGGTCATTTTAAGAATTTATACCTAATTCTAGGCTTATTAGCCATAAAAGGACTTATTTTTTAATACCTCGATTTGCGTGCGCAATCCGTGTGTTATCCTCAGTTCATCTAGTATTCCACGTGTCTATGCTCCGGAAATATCATGGTGACCTATCCCACGTGTTAGATTTAAGATTTGTCCAATTGGACAAAGACTTGATTTATTAGGAGGAGCCGGTAGCAATTTTAGACCGGCAGGTTCGTCATTTTAGACTAAGAGTTATCCTTCAGTTCAAGTGTAGTAGAAAGGTAAGCCCGTTGTGGCAGCTACTTGGGAGTCCGAGTCAGACATGCCGAGTAAATACCCACACTTGTTCGCTAATTCAGGTAATCTTCTATGTCTGTTCGAGGACGAACGTTTGTTTTAGAGGTGGAGATTGTGATGACCCAAAGGGTCATTTTAAGAATTTAGACCCAATTCTAGTCTTATTATCCATAAAAAGACTAAATTTTAAATACCTCGATTTGCATGCATAGCCCGGGCGTGAAACCGGAAAGCTTTTATGTTAAAATATGAGAAATAGTAATTTCTAGAGTTAAGATTTGATTATATATGACTTTGGTCAACATTTTGAGTAAACGAATCTGGATCTGTGTTCCGTTGATCCCGGGAGGTCCGCAGTAAAATATGAGACTCGGGCGTATGTCCGGAAATGAATTCCGAGGTCCCAAGCTTTAGAAATTAATTTTTGAAAGAAATTATTTTGCTAAAATATTTATGATATAAAGAAAAGAATTAATGTTTGAAATCATTCGTATCGGGCCCGTATTTTTGTTTCGGAGCCCGATACAGATTTGTAATGATATTTAGGCCTTGATTGTGAAATTTGGTGAAAAAATGGAGTTCGTTTGACGTGATTTGGACATCCGGTTGAAAAGTTATGAACTATAAGTGTTCTTGAGGAAAATAATGCGTTTTGAGGTTTAATTTATAGTTTTACATGTTATTTTCATGATTTGATCGCACAAGCAAGTCTGTATGATGCTTTTAGACTTGCGTGTATGTTTGGTTTAGAGCCCCGAGGGCTCGGGTGAGTTTCAAATAGGTTTGGGTTGTGTTGCGCTCGTTCTTTCTTATGCTTCGACGTCGTTTCTTCAAGCATAAATGATATCGTATTTAACAAATGAGATCTGATTTTTTTGAATAAAGTATTAGATCCGTATTATAATTATGGACCCGTAGCAAAAAGAATCATCGAATTTGGACATCGTATGGGGATTGTATGGTCATTTTACTAAGGTTGCCAGATTTTTCAGGTTAATTACGAAATTGCCCTGACGACGTATTAAAATCTGCACTATTTGCAAATATTAAAACCTACATATCTCCTTCATTATGAGGTCAAATTGAGTGATTTAAAAGCCTAATTTGACTAGAATTTCACGAGAAATCTACTGGACACATAAAAATCGAGTTTCAGAATCGTTTCGCATGAGAAACGAGGCAGAATAGCTGGCAGAAAAATATATATAAAATGGGCAGATTTTTTCTTCTTCAAATTTTCGAACCCCACAGCCCTAAGAACGAATTGCTTCATCAAATATAATCCCCAAGTCATAGGTAATCAATTCTAAACTTTACTCTTTCAATTACCCATTGTTTTTCATCACTTTTAAATCAAAAACTAAGATTTTTCATGGTAATAATTGAGAGTTTGGGTAGAATTAGGGAATTTTGTAAAAATCGAATCTTTACCTCAAATTGAGGTCGGATTTCGAAACTAATTGTATATTTGGGTTCGTGGGTGAATGGGTAAATGTAATTTGGTCCGAACCCCGAGTTTAGACCAAGCGGGCCCGGTGTCGGGTTTTCATTTTTTTTTAGAAAACTTAGGAAAAATTGTAATTTTCAAAAAATTTAATTCCTTTAGCCTTAATTAATGATATTGGGTTAATTATGATTAGATTCGAGCAAGTTAGAGCAAGATTCTAAAGGAAAAGCTGTAATTGAGCAGTGAGTGGCCTGCGAAATTGAGGTAAGTGTTTGGTCTAACTTTGACTTGAGTGAATAGGAATCCCTACTTGTTTACCATGTAAAATGCATGGGTGTGGTGTATAGGTGAGGTGACGAGTATCCATGCACCATTCAATTTGCCTGTTAAGCATGATCCCTTTCCCGTTCCGTAACTTAATTGATTCTTGTCTTAATTGTTCTATGTTCATTATTGTTTCTATGACTACTTGGCCTTGTTATTTCATTGTTAGATACTATTGTGGTTATTTTAGAAAGAGTATTGGTTGTTTTAGTTGGATTCCTTGTGGTACAAAACGGTTGAGCAGTTTGGCATTGTACAAATTTATATATATATATATATATATATATATATATATCTTTGTTCCTGTTGGTTTTATTTTTGATAATATCCAGAAAATGATGAGGAATGCAGTTTAACTGTTTTATGATTGTTGAGGTTTACGTGGTTGTTTGGTTTCAATTAATTATTGCCAATTGTTATGGCAAGTGTATTAAAAGTGTTGGATGTTCTCTTGATTTTATCATGGTACATAAAGACTGAGTTGGGTTGACAGCGTTACGGTGTTTACATATATTTTGGTTGGTTTTATTGTGAAATGATATTGGTTGAAGCATACGAGCTATACTGTTTTCTTTTTGAAGTTTGTTGAAATAAAAATATTGTGAAAGGCTTGGCCTGAACTGTGAAAGTTTTTTATGAATAAGCAAAATTGGTGTGATAAGGGGTCTGTGATAAGGGGGTTGTGATAAGGGTGCATAATTGATTGTGATACGGGTGAATAAATTGACCGTGATACGGGTGAATAAATTGATATGATATGTCTGGTGAGATCGGGTTGCACGCCGCAACAAGGAGCAATAAGGGAGGACAGTCATATTTTTAATGATTTTCAAAGAAAAACCAAGATTTGAAAACTACCATTTTATATTACTATTTTTCATATTTTGGCACTACTTTTATTTAAAGTTAAAGTTTGGAAACTTGGAAATCATTTGAGAGGTTGTTATAGATGAGGTCTGGAAAAGGCGGCTGAGTTATTTCATTGTTGTTGCAGTACTTTATTATTTGTTTAGATTTCCTTTTTGCTTTATATTTATTGTCTCAGTTATATTTTTCTTTTTCGTGTAGAATTGTTTTATTGTGTTATTGTGTATATTATTGTCACTGGTTACATGTTGTTAATGCCCCGCCGTAGCCTCGTCACTACTTCATCGAGGTTAGGCTCGACACTTACTCAGTACATG
The DNA here is from genome assembly GCA_005239495.1 of Nicotiana undulata. Classification (NCBI taxonomy): domain Eukaryota; kingdom Viridiplantae; phylum Streptophyta; class Magnoliopsida; order Solanales; family Solanaceae; genus Nicotiana; species Nicotiana undulata. Next base: position 62,437 of record ML252098.1, read on the forward strand.
GGGTCGGTTGTACTGATACTATACTCTGTGCTCTTTTGCACAGATTCAGGTACTGGCCAACAATAGAGATTTTTAGAGCAGCTATCTATATTCTAGAGACATGAGGTATATCTTCCGGGGTTCGCAGATCCCGAGAGTCTTCTCTTAGTTTGTAGAGATTGTTTTATATTTTTCTCAAAACAGTTGTATTATTTATTTCAGCCCATTATTTGTAGTAATCTTAGAAGTTCGTGAATTGTGACACCAAACCCTTGAGTAGTCTTAGGGTTATGTATTTAATTAGTTCGTGGTTTGGTTTATTAAGTTGTTATTATTTTATCTATGAAATTATTCATCGACAACCATTAAATTCAGGTTATTTTATTATGTCTAAATGAATAATTAATGCAAAGTAGTTAATTAATTTCTAATATTGTCTTGCCTAGCGAGTCTGATGTTAGGCTCCATCACGATCCCTAAGGTTGGGAATTTGGGTCGTGACACTGTGGTATGGTATCCCAGTATGGCGAATGGTAGCTTCTCATGCCATTGTTTGTTATTTTCTACCATTTTCCTTAGTATCTTCTTGATATTCTTGTTGGCGACCTCCACAACTCCATTCATTTGAAGTCTATATGCCGTGGAATTCTTGTGCTTGATTTTGAAAGTCACACACATGGATTTCATCAGTTCACTGTTGAGATTGGCGGCATTGGTATCAGAGCACTAGGTTGCTTAGGTCTTACAATTCACGAACAAACTTGGTAGAGTTTGAAGGATCGGTACGGATACGTCTATACTCATCTCTCAGAGGCTGTGAAGTTAGGAACAATCTCACTTCTATTCTACTCTATGGTGCGAATTTATTTTACCATTGATGATTGAACTTGTCTATTCTTGTCCTCTCGCGAATCTCGACAACACGCAATGCGCCTACAACCGGACAAGAAATGGAGCCCCAACGACAACTACGATTAAGGGAAGAGAAAGAAGTAGAGCTCAGTCTAGAGCTCGAACATCAGCACCTATTGTACAATCTCAAATGGATCTATACGCGAAGGTTCTAGCTCAGTCTCTACATGTTAGACTAGTCCAGATTCCATAAGGATTCATAGCTACTCTAGTATTTCATAACAAGGGAATAATTGAAGGCAATGGGGTTGGTTTTTGTAGTGTTTCAGATGACGGATTCCACCAAGAGGTGGTGGGAAGATTATGTAATTATTGGACCAGTTGTGGCTCTAACTGAAGATGCAGACGTATTGAGAGATCACCTAGTAAATCATGTAGGGGTGCAACGGACTTGGCATCTGGTTGATTTATATGAGCTGTGGAGTTTAACATTGTGTATTATCAAACATTGTGACCTATGACTTCGTGCCAAGGGGAAAAGTCCACCGTCAAGGAATAGATTGCGGGGTTATGTGTTATATCGATTTTGGCTTGGAATGTATAAGGCCGGAGATGTTGCAAGACATAAAGCTGGGAATTGCGATATGTCGGTCTCTTAATAACCCTATACCTCAGTACCAAAGGAGTTATTCGAACAACTTTAAATCTACAGAAGGTCTACTCAGCATGGAAGTCACGGTTGCGGAGTTTGGGGTGCTCAACAGTGGTTGACAAGCTTCTAGACTATATGGTTCGTTCCATGAATTATCTATGTAGAGCTTTACTTTTGTGATCATTGTGTGTCAATAGAGATAAGAGTTACCCCAAAATAATAATGAAAAGTATATGAATAAAAGGGTAACTCAACAATGTTGAGTTAGCATAGTAAAAGAAGAAATTGGCCGCTGGTGTTTGTGACAAGCCTACGAAGAGGGTGACCAGCCAATGCAACATCAATTACTTGACTCAGTTCTCATAAATGCTTTTGAAAGAATTTTTTTCTCGAACTTTCTATTTTGCGTGGCGCATAAGGTTTGAACGGTTGCGTCAGGTCATATGACAGTGTCAGAATATGCCATCAGGTTCGATAAGTTAGCCCGTCATACTCCTACGTTGGTTCATATAGCCATAGAGCGAGTCCTAGACTCATTAAAGGACTCAAATATGATTGTAAAATTTGGACGACTCAGGGCAGGTTGATATTTCATTTAGGCTAGTGATACAAATTGTGCTAGACTTGGGAGAGTCAGATTTCATCAGAACACTCAGGCTACGTGCCCCATTGCAGTTACAACTCAACTTACATGTCGAAGGTGGAGGTCAGACTCCTAGAGATGGAGACTCAGCCTGTTTGTATATTTTTTGTGGTAGGGCTGAGGTCATGACATTAAATGGTGTCACTACAGGAACAATATCTAATTATTATAAAGTGATGATTTCCTGAACTTAATACGGTTATGCGTAACTAATAAAATTCTTCTAATATGCTCTACCCTCGGGTGAGCTTCGTAACTCAAAAATCTACTTGTGTGAACACTAGTATTGAGAAGTTCTATGGAGATAGCAATGTTTATCATTACGTGTTGTAATTTTGTTTAACGGAAAATATTTGAAAGAAGAAAATGGAATGTTTCGATTGGCGGTGTGCATATTACTTGTGATTCAGAATTGAGGGCGATATCCTCACATTTTGATATGATTTGGTATGCTTAAATCGGGCTATGAGCCGCGGTGGAAGTTATGTAGGGAAGAGGTCTTTGTGATGGAAATTCTTGTGTTTAACGTCTCCCTTGTGAATTAAGACTTTACTATAGTACCGGTAGGAAGTCATGCCTGTTAGGATTATCCAACAATTTATGTATAAAATAATGATAAGGATCATAATAATAAATGAATAAATAATAATAATAAAAGTAGTACTAATAGTAATTAAATAAATAAATAAATAAATAAACTAATTAATTAACTGTGTATAAGTTTCCAAATTCGTGTCAGAATTATTGAGCTTTGACCTATGAGGCATTATATGGTAGATGGTGTAGATCGCCAGTTGGATGGTTTGAGCCTAGAGAAGCTCGGTTATTGGGTACCGACTTAGTTCAAGAGGCCTTAGATAAGGTCAAGATTATTCAGGAGAGACTTCGTGCAGCTCAGTCTAGAAAAAAGAGTTATGCCGATCGTAATGTTTCTGATGTGGCATTCATGGTTGGAGAGAGAGAGAGAGTATTGTTTCGGGTATCGCCCATGAAGGGTGTTATGAGGTTTGGAAATAAGGGTAAGTTGAGCCCTAGGTATATCGGGTCGTTTAAGATTCTTGATAAAGTGGGGGGGGGGTGGTGGCTTATAGACTTGCGTTGCCTCCAGGGTTATCCTCAGTTCATCCAGTATTCCACGTGTCTATGCTCCGTAAATATCATGGTGACCCGCCCACGTGTTAGATTTCAGCTCTATCCAATTGGACAAAGACTTGACTTATGAGGAGGAGCCGGTAGCCATTTTAGACCGGCAGGTTCGTCAGTTTAGACTAGGTGTTATCCTTCTGTGATGATCGAAAAGGTCATCCTGTGTAAACTTTACTAAAACTGTGTACCGAGGCCCCGAGAGCCTCCGTTAATCTCACCTCGATGTGCGTGTGCATCCCGGTCGCGTAGCCATGAAGCCTTTATGTGGAAATTTGATAAAAAGTTGAATTTATGATAATTAATTGAATAAAGTTGACTTTGGTCAACATTTTTGGTAAACGGACTTGGACCCGTGATTGAAAATATGGGACTTGGGCGTATGCCCGGAATCGAATTCCGAGGTCCCAAGTCTGAGAAATGAATTTTTAAAAAAAATTATTTTCTGAAAATAATAAAGGCTTTTGAAAATGAACCTTGATGTGAAACCTGCGTTACCGGGACCGTGTTATGGTTCCGGAGCCCGGAACATGTTTAATATGGTTATTATGAGTTGTCTGTAAAATTTGGTAAGAAAAGGACTTGGTTTGGTGTGTTTCGGATCAAAAATGGGAAATTTAGAAGTTTATGAAGTTTGAGAAAATTCTATAGATTTTGGAGGTTAATTCATGGTTTTTGATGTTATTTTGGTTGTCTAATTACTCGAACAAGTCCGTAGGATTCTTATGAGGGTGTGTGTATATTTGGCTTTGAGCCTCGACGACTTGGGGTGTTTCGGGTAGGTGTTCGTAGTGTTTGGACTCAAGGAAACACTGGTGGTGCACCAGTTCTGGTGTGCCTGCACCTGCGAGCCTAGGGCCGCAGGTGCGAGACCGCATGCACGACGTTTTGTCCGCAGGTGCGGTCCCTCTCGCAGCTGCAGACTATCTTCCGCAGGAGCGGTCCCGCATGCCCCTGGTGGGCTTGGCCATTTTTCGCAGGTGCGATCCCTTTTCTGCACCTGCGAGATCACAAGTGCGACCAAAGCACCGCAGGTGCGAGAGTCGAGCAGTGAAGTTCTTTTAAAAGAAATTTCAGACGTTCTTCTTCAAACGTTTTCTCAAAAATAGAAGGCTTAGGGCGATTGTTGAAGAGACTTTCTTCCCAAATTGTAGGTAAGTGTTCACTAATTGATTTCCTTCAACTTTTTAACGTTTTTCATCAATTATCATCAAGAATCCTAGGGTCTTCAAAGGTAGAAATTGGGGGTTTTGGGTAGAGTTAGAGCTTATAGAATTTTTAGAAATTCAACCTCGTTTTGGGGTCGGATTTCAAAACAAATTGTATATTCGGGCTCGTGGGGGAATGGGTGATCATGTTTTTGTTTAACCTCGTGTTTGGACCAAGTGGATTCGGGGTTGAATTTTTGTATTTTTGGAAGAATGATGCGAAATGTATAATTAGGCTTTGGAATTGGTTTGTTGAGTAATTATTGACGTTAATAATTATGTCTAGATACTATCGTTTCATAGTTGGATTCGAGAGGAAAGGCGGTGATTGAGGCTTGACTTGCATTTTTGGAGCCGAGGAAAGTGTTTGGCCTAACCTTAGATTGAGGGAATCGGTATAAAGTCTTATTTGCTATGTGTAATTCATGTCCAACGTATAGGTGAGGTGACGAGTACCTATATGTTGTGGTCAAGCATGCCCGTGAGTCAAATGTGATGAATTATACCATGTTCTTGATGTTCTCTTTGCTATGAATAATAGGTGACTTAGAAGTGATACATTAATGTTGTTTCAGGACGTGGGAAGTTATTGATTAATTGTTCAGTTGAGGCTTTTACTGTTGAAATTATGTCTCAGAGCGAGTTTGGTTATAGCTGAGTCCCTTGCCGGGACGATATAATTTTATTGATTATTTCTGTACATTGGAGATTTCTTATTGTTAAATTTCATATCAAATTGTTGTTTCTTTATATACGTTATGCACGAGGGGACATTCCGTGACAAGTGATTTATCTATTTACTACACGAGGGGACATTCCGTGCTGAGTGTTTATTATTTATGCACGAGGGGACATACCATGCTGAGTGACTATGAGGTTATACACGAGGGGACATTTCGTGCCGAGTGTTAATTATTTATGCACGAGGGGACATACCGTGCCGAGTGACTGTGAGGTTATACATGAGGGGACATTGCGTATCGAGTGATTTTACTATTTATGCACGAGGGGACATTTTATGCCGAGTGATCATGAGATTATGCACGAGGGGACATGTCGTGCCTTTTGTTGTTCATTACCGGTTCTAAGATGTTAAATCCCTGCTTTTACTTCTACATTTCAGCTATTACCCTGTTCTACTGTGCTAGTATTTGTTGTCCCTTTTATCCCAGCATGTTCTCCCCGTATATGTATTTACTTGTTTATTTCGTCGATATTTTCCTGTTATATTATAGAATTGGAGAGGTATATATTATTGTCGGTCCTAGCCTCGTCACTACTTCGCCGAGGTTAGGCTCGGCACTTACTCAGTACATGGGGTTGGTTGTACTGATGCTACACCTGCACTTCTTTATGTTGTGCAAATTACGCAGCCGGACCCAGTGGACATTGACGGATGGAATATCCTTCAGTCCATTCAGGAGACATCGAGGTAATCCCGCAGTAGTTCGTGGGCCTTGGCGTCACCTTCTACCCTTCTCCTTCGTTTCTGTCTTATCCTATAGTTTCAAGGACAGTTATATGTATTTGTTTTCCAGAACATTATATTTAGTAATCTCATAGACAGTTCGTGAGTTTGTGACACCAGTTCTGGGTTATATTTACGGGATTTATTTCGAAGCTTGTTATATAGTTTTGAAGTTAGTTAACTTTTATATTTTCAATCACAGTTGCCTTAGTTATCTTGTTCATTTTAACTGTTAATATGTTAATTCATTTAAAACGTTGGCTTGTCTAGCGAGTTCAACGTTAGACGCCATCACGGCCTGAAGGTGGGATTTCAGGGTGTGACAAGTTGGTATCAGAGCCCTAGGTTGCTTAGGTCTCACAACTCACGGAAAAACTTGGTAGAGTCTGAGGGATCGATACGGAGACGTCTGTACTTATCCCCCAAAGGCTGCAAAGTTAGGAATGACTTCATATTTCTTCTCCCCTGTCGTGCGATATGAATTCTAAATACTAATTGAGTTTCTATTATACTCTATCGCAGATGGCGAGAACGCGTGATTCCTCATCTACCGATCAGCAGCCTTATCCTCCTATAGAATCTCCTACGAGGGGCCGAGGTCGAGTCCGAGGCCGTGCTAGAGGCCGAGGTCGGGGCAGGGCTCAGCCCAGAGCAGTAGCCCCAGTGGAGGATCCTCAGGTTGAGTTCACCGAGGAGGTTCCTGCTCAGACGGTTCCAGTCGGACCAGCTCATGTCCTAGAGGGGTTCATTTCTACCCTGATGCTTCAGGACGCTCTAGTCCTCTTAGTGGGACTCATGGAGAGTGTGGCTCAGGCCGGTCTTCTTCCTACTGCACCAGCCGTCTCTCAGGCTAGGGGGGGGCACCAGAGCAGTTAGATCCTCAGTTTCAGACTCCAGCACCTCAAACAGCCAGAGTAGCTCGAACGGGTATTGTGGCACCGGCAGTTGAGGGAGAAGCCATGTCAGTAGATGCTCTATGGAGATTGGATAGATTCACCAAGTTATTCCCTACTACTTTAACTGGTGCACCATTAGAGGATCCCCAGGATTATTTAGACAGTTGTTATGAGGTTCTTCGGAACATGGGCATTGTGGAGTCCAATGGAGTTGATTTTGCTACATTTCATCTTTATGGCACCGCCAAGACTTGGTGGAGAGATTACTACTTGACCAGACCAGCTGGGTCTGCACCTCTGACTTGGGCTCAGTTCTCCGAGTTGTTCTTGGAGAATTTTCTTCCAGTTACTCAGAGAGAGGATGTTCGGAGGCAGTTTGAGCGTCTCCAACAGGGCTCCATGCCCGTCACTCAGTACGAGACCAGGTTCATTACCCTAGCCAGGCATGCTATTATGATACTCCCCACGGATCAAGAGAGAGTGAGGAGGTTTATTGAGGGTTTGGCCCAGCCTATAACACTTTAGATGGCCAGGGAGACGGGTATTGATATCTCCTTTCAGGATGCAGCCAATGTGGCCAGGCGCATTGAGATGGTATTATCGGAGGGCAGTGGTCAGGGGTCTGACAAGAGACCTTGTCATTTCGGCCGATTCAGTGGTGCCTAATCTGGAGGCAGAGATTCCTGTGGCAGAGGTATACCCCCTAGGCCTTCCGGTATCCCGCAGTGCACCTTCAGCTCCCATCAGTGCACCGCCGATTCAGAGCATTCAAGGTGGTCATTCTGGTCGTCAGGGACAGTTCCAGGGTCAATATACTTAGCAGCCGAGGTCTTGCTTCACTTGCGGTGGTTTGGGGCATATTTCCAGGTTTTGCCCCCGAGGTTTTGGTGGTTCTCAGTATCAGGGTTCCCATGCCATGGTTCCCGCATCAGGTGCACCCCTACCCCCTCAGCCAGGTAGGGGTGGTGGTCTTGGTGCCAGAGGTGGAGGTCAAACTCATAGACGTGGAGGACTTGCCACGAGAGGAAGAGGTTAGTCCGCAGTAGGTTGACCCAGAGATGTTGAGGTTGGAGGGGCTCTGCCTCGATGCTATGTTATTCCGGCCAGGCCTGAGGCTGAGGCCTCTAACCCTGTTATCAGAGATACGATTTCAGTTTCCAGCCGAGATGCTTCGGTGTTATTCGATCCGGGTTCTACTTTCTCTTATGTGTCTTCATACTTGCCTCTTATTTGAGCATGCCCTGTGATTCCCTGAGTGCTCCTGTATATGTGTATACCTTGGTGGGTGATTCTATAGTGGTAGATCGAGTCTACCGTGCTTGCATAGTAGTTATTGGTGGGATGGAGACTCAGGTTGATCTTTTTCTTCTGGATATGGTTGACTTTGATGTTATATTGGGGATGGATTGGCTATCTCTCTATCATGCCATTCTGGACTGTCATGCCAAAACAGTGATCTTAGCCTTACTAGGAGTACCTCGCTTGGAGTGGAGAGGGACTCCTAGCCATTCTTCTGGTAGAGTTATTTCTTATATGAAGGCTCGGCGTATGGTCGAGAAGGGTTGTTTGGCCTATTTGGCCTACGTTCATGATTCTAGTGTTGAGGTTCCTTCTATGGAGTCTGTGCCTGTGGTTCGTGAGTTTCCAGAGGTATTCCCTGCTGACCTGTTAGGTAGCCACCCGACAGGGATATTGATTTTTTTATTGAGGTGGATCAGGTCACTCAGCCCATTTCTATTCCGCCGTATCGTATGGCCTCGCCAGAGTTGAAGGAATTAAACGAGCAGTTGCAGTATTTGTTGGATAAAGGCTTCATTAGGCCTAGTGTTTCTCCTTGGGGTGCTCCAGTGTTGTTTGTTAAGAAGAAATATGGCTCGATGAGGATCTGTATTGACTACCGGCAGCTAAATAAGGTTACTATTAAGAATAAGTATCCTTTGCAGAGGATTGATGATCTATTTGACCAGCTTCAGGGTGGTATAGTGTTTTCCAAGATAGATTTGAGATCAGGTTACCATCAGCTGAGGATTAGGACGTCTGATGTCTCTAAGACGGCCTTTCGCACTCGTTATGGGCATTATGAGTTCTTGGTGATGTCATTTGGGTTGACAAATGCCCCCACTGCTTTTATGGAGTTGATGAACCGTGTGTTCAGACCATATTTGGACTCATTTCTGATTGTGTTTATCGATGATATCTTGATTTACTCCCGTAGCCGAGAAGAGCATGAGCAGCACCTTCGAGTCGTCCTCCATACTCTGAGGGATAGGCAGTTGTATGCCAAATTTTCTAAGTGTGAGTTCTGGTTGAGTTCAGTGGCATTTCTGGGCCATGTTGTGTCAGCGGAGGGTATTCAGGTGGACCCCAAGAAGATTTCAGCAGTCAGAGATTGGTCTAGACCCACTTCATCTATAGAGATTCGGGGCTTCTTGGGCTTAGCAGGTTATTATCGCCGATTTATGGAGGGATTTTCATCTATTGCATCCCCGATGACTAGGTTGACCCAGAAGGGTGCCCAGTTCAGGTGGTTGGATGAGTGTGAGGTGAGCTTTCAGAAGCTCAAGACATCCTTGACCACGACACCAGTGTTAGTGTTGCCCACAGGTTCAGGGCCGTATACCGTGTATTGTGATGCTTCATGGGTTGGGCTCGATGCAGTGTTGATGCAGGATGGCAAGGTCATAGCCTATGCTTCTCATCAGTTGAAGGTTCACGAGAAGAATTATCCAGTTCACGACTTGGAGTTAGCAACGATTGTTCATGCCTAGAAGATTTGGAGGCATTACTTGTATGGTGTGCCATGTGAGGTGTTCACGGATCACAAGAGTTTACAATATCTATTCATGAAAAAGGAGTTGAACATGAGGCAGAGAAGGTGGTTAGAGTTGTTAAAGGACTATGATATTACCATTTTTTATCATCCAGGGAAGGCCAATGTGGTGGCCAATTCTTTGAGCCGGAAGTCAGCAAGTATGGGTAGTCTTGCTTATTTGTCAGTCGGAGAGCGACCTCTTTCTTTGGATGTTTAGGCTTTGGCCAACCAAATCGTGAGATTGAAGGTTTCTGAGACTGGCGGTGTTTTGGCCCATACCGTGGCCTGTTCTTCATTGTATGATCGTATTCGGGCCAGGCAGTATGATGATCATCATTTATGTGTTCTTAAGATACAGTCTGGCACAGAGGTGCCAAGCAAGTTACAGTTGATGATGAGGGAGTTCTGCGTATACAGGGCCGTATTAGGGTACCTGATGTTGATGGTATTCGTGAGTTGATACTAGAGGAGGCCCATAGTTCCCGGCATTTCATTCATTCGGGCGCCGCAAAGATGTACCAGGACTTACGACAACATTATTGGTGGCGGAGGATGAAGAAGGATATTGTAGCTTATGTAGCTCGGTGCTTGAACTTTCAGCAGGTTAAGTACGAGCACCAGAGACCCGGGTGTTTCATGCAGGAGATTCAGCGTCCCGAGTTGAAGTGGGAGCGAATCACCCTGGATTTTGTAGTTGGACTCCCACGGACTCAGAGGATGTTTGATGCGGTGTGGGTTGTTGTAGATAGGAAGACCAAGTCAGCACACTTCATTCCGGTATCAGTTTCGTATTCAGCGGAGAAGTTGGCAAAGATCTATATGAGAGAGATTGTTAGATTGCATGCGGTGCCCATATCCATTATATCAGACCGAGGTAGTTAGTTTACCTCCAATTTTTGGAGAGTATTTCAGCTGGAGTTGGGCACACATATTGAGTTGAGCACAACATTTCATCCTCAGACGGATGGACAGTCTGAGCGTACTATTCAGATTTTGGAGGATATTTTCGGGCTTGTGTCATTGACTTTGGTGGTTCATGGGATCAGTTCTTGCCTTTAGCTGAGTTTGCCTACAACAACAGCTATCAGTCGAGCATTAAGATGGCTCCATATGGGGTATTGTATGGTAGGCGGTGTCGGTCCCCAGTCGGATGGTTTGAGCCGGGAGAGGCTAGATTACTGGGTTCTGAGTTAGTCCAGGATGCCTTGGACAAGGTGAAGATCTTTCAGGATAGACTTCGTGCAGCTCAATCCAGGCAGAAGAGTTATGCGGATCGTAGAGTTCGAGATTTGGCCTTTATGGTAGGAGATCAGGCCTTTCTTCGGGTGTCGCCCATGAAGGGCGTGATGAGGTTTGGAAAGAAGGGCAAGTTGAGCCCTAGGTACATTGGTCCATTTGAGATTTTGGATAAGGTAGGAGAGGTGTCCTAAAAACTTGCCTTGCCACCGAGTTTATCAGCCGTGCACCCGGTGTTTCATGTGTCTATGCTCCAGAGGTATATTGCGTATGCATCTCATGTACTTGATTTCAGCGATGTCCAGCTGGACAAGGATTTGTCTTATGAGGAGGAGCCGGTAGCCATATTACCTCGGCAGGTTCGTCAGTTGAGATTGAAGAGTTATCCTTTGGTTCATGTTTAGTGGAGAGGTCAGCTTGTTAAGGTAGCTACCTGGGAGTCTGAGTCCGATATGCGGAGCCGATATCCCCACCTTTTCCCCGATTCGGTACCCTTCTATGTCCATTCGAGGACGAACGTTTGTTTTAGAGGTGGAGATTGTGATGACCCAAAAGGTCATCCTGTGTAAATTTAACTAAAACTGTGTACCGAGACCCCGAGAGCCTTTGTTAATCTCACCTCGATGTGCGTGCGTATCCCGGGCGCGTACCCGGGAAGCCTTTATGTGGAAATTTGATAAAAAGTTGAATTTATGATAATTAATTGAATAAAGTTGACTTTGGTCAACATTTTTGGTAAACAGACCCGGACCCGTGATTTGACGGTCCCGGAGGGTCCGTAGGAAAATATGGGACTTGGGCGTATGCCCGGAATTGAATTTTGAGGTCCCAAGTCCGAGAAATGAATTTTTAAAGAAAATTGTTTTCTGAAAATAATAAAGGCTTTTGAAAATGAACCTTGATGTGAAACCTGCGTTACCGAGCCCGTGTTATGGTTCCGTAGCCCGTAACAGGTTTAATATGGTTATTATGAGTTGTCTGTAAAATTTGGTAACAAACAGACTTGGTTTGGCGTGTTTCGGATCAAAAATGGGAAATTTAGAAGTTTATGAAGTTTGAGAAAATTCTATTAATTTTTGAGGTTAATTCATGTTTTTTAATGTTATTTTTGTGGTCTAATTACCCGAACAAGTCTGTAGAATGCTTATTAGGGTGTGTGTGTATTTGGCTTTGAGCCCCGAGGGCTCGGGGGTGTTTTGGGTAGGTGTTCGGAGTGTTTGGACTCAAGGAAACACTGCTGGTGCACCAGGTCAGGTGTGCCCGCACCTGCGAGCCTAGGGCCGCAGGTGCGAGACCGCAGGCGCGACATTTTGTCCGCAGGTGCGGTCCCTCTCGCAGCTGCGTACTATCTTCCGTAGGAGCGGTCCTGCAGGAGCGGGTAAGATTCCGCAGGTGCGGCCCTGGTGGGCCTGGCCATTTTCCGCAGGTGCGATTCCTTTTCCGCACCTGCGAGATTGCAGGTGCGACCATAGCACCGCAGGTGCAAGAGTCGAGCAGTGAAGTTCTTTTTAAAACAATTTCAGACATTCTTCTTCAAATTTTTTCTCAGAAATAGAAGGCTTAGGGTGATTGTTCAAGAGACTTTCTTCCCAAATCGTAGGTAAGTGTTCACTAATTGATTTCCTACAACTTTTTAACGTTTTTCATCAATTATCATCAAGAATCCTAGGGTCTTCAAAGGTAGAAATTGGGGGTTTTGGGTAGAGTTAGGGCTTTTAGAATTTTTAGGAATTCAAACTCGTTTTGGGGTCAGATTTCAAAACAAATTGTATATTCGGGCTCGTGGGGGAATGGGTGATCGGGTTTTTGTTTAATCTCCTGTTTGGACCTAGCGGGTCCGGGGTCGAATTTTTGTATTTTTCGAAGAATGATGGGAAATGTATAATTAGGCTTTGGAATTGGTTTGTTGAGTAATTATTGACGTTAATAAGCCAATTATGTCTAGATACTATCGTTTCGTAGTTGGATTCGAGAGGAAAGGCGGTGATTGAGGCTTGACTTGCATTTTTGGAGCCGAGGTAAGTGTTTGGCCTAACCTTAGCTTGAGGGAATAGGTATAAAGTCTTTTTGTATGTGTAATTCATGTCCAACGTATAGGTGAGGTGACGAGTACCTGTATGTTGTGGTCAAGCATGCCCGTGAGTCAAATGTGATGAATTATACCATGTTCTTGATGTTCTCTTAGCTATGAATAATAGGTGACTTAGAAGTGATACATTAATGTTGTTTCAGGACATGGGAAGTTATTGATTAATTGTTCAGTTGAGGCTTTTACTGTTGAAATTATGTCTCTGAGCGAGTTTGGTTATAGCTGAGTCCCTTGCCGGGACGATAGAATTTTATTGATTATTTCTGTACATTGGAGATTTCTTATTGTTAAATTTCATATCAAATTGTTGTTTTTTATATACGTTATGCAGGAGGGGACATTCCGTGCCTAGTGATTTATCTATTTACTGCATGAGGGGACATTCCGTGCTGAGTGTTTATTTTTTATGCATGAGGGGACATACCGTGCCGAGTGACTGTGAGGTTATAAACGAGGGGACATTCCGTTCCGAGTGTTTATTATTTATGCACGAGGGGACATACCGTGCCGAGTGACTGTGAGGTTATACACGAGGGTACATTTTGTGTCGAGTGATTTTACTATTTATGCACGAGGGGACATTCTATGCCGAGTGATCGTGAGATTATGCACGAGGGGACATGTCGTGCCTTTTGTTGTTCATTACCGGTTATGAGATGTTAAATCCCTTCTTTTACTTCTACATTTCAGTTATTACCCTGTTCTACTGTGCTAGTATTTGTTGTCCCTTTTATCCCAACATGTTCTCCCCGTATATGTATTTACTTGTTTATTTCGTCGATATTATCCTATTATATTATAGAATTGCACAAGTATATATTGTTGTCGGTTCTAGCCTCGTCACTACTTCGTCGAGGTTAGGCTCGACACTTACTCAGTACATGGGGTCGGTTGTACTGATGCTACACCTGCACTTCTTTATGTTGTGTAGATTACGCAGCCGGACCCAGTGGACATTGACGGAGGGAATATCCTTTCGTCCATTCAGGAGACATCGAGGTAGTCCCGCAGACGTTCGTGGGCCTTGGCGTCACCTTCTACAGTTCTGTATTATCCTATAGTTTTAAGGACATTTATATGTATTTATTTTCCAGACCATTGTATTTAGTAATCTCATAGACAGTTCGTGAGTTTGTGACACCAATTATGGGTTATATTTACGGGATTTATTTTGAAGCTTGTTATATAGTTTTGAAGTTAGTTAACTTTCATATTGTCAATCACAGTTGCCTTTGTTATCTTGTTCATTTTAGTTGTTAATATGTTAATTCATTTAAAACGTTGGCTTGTCTAGCGATTTCAACGTTAGACGCCATCACGGCCTGAAGGTGGGATTTCGGGGCGTGACACCTTCAGTTCAAGTGCAGTAGAAAGGTCAGCCCGTTGAGGTAGCTACTTGGGAGTCCGAGTCGGACATGCTGAGTAAATATCCACACTTGTTCGCTAATTCAGGTAATCTTCTACGTCCGTTCGAGGACGAACGTTTGTTTTAGAGGTGGAGATTGTGATGGCCCAAAGGGTCATTTTAAGAATTTACACCCAATTCTAGGCTTATTAGACATAAAAAGACTAATTTTTAAATACCTCGATTTGCATGCACAGTCCGTGCGTGAAACGGTAAAGCTTTTATGGTAAAATATGAGAAATAGTAATTCCTAGAGTTAAGATTTGATTATAGTTGACTTTGGTCAATATTTTGAGTAAACGAACCTGGATCTATTTTCCGACGATCCCGGGAGGTCGGTAGTAAAATATGGGACTCGGGCGTATGCCCCGAAATGAATTCCGAGGTCCCAAACCTTAGAAATCAATTTTTGAAAGAAATTGTTTTGCTGAAATGTTTATGAAATAAAGAAAAGAATTAATGTTTGAAATCATTCGTATCAGGCTCGTATTTTGGTTTCGGAGCCCGATACAGATTTGTAATGATATTTAGGCCTTGCCTGTGAAATTTGGTGAAAAAACGGAGTTCGTTTGATGTGATTCGGACATCCGGTTGAAAAGTTATGAATTATAAGTGTTCTTGAGGAAAATAATGAGTTTTGAGGTTTAATTTATAGTTTTACATTTATATTTTCATGATTTGATCGAACGAGAAAGTGTGTATGATGCTTTTAGACTTGCGTGCATGTTTGGTTTAGAACCCCGAGGGCTCGGGTGAGTTTCAAATAGGTTTGGGTTGTGTTGCGCTCGTTCTTTCTTATGCTTCGACGTCGTTTCTTCAAGCATAAATGATATCATATTTAACAAATGAGCTCCGATTTCTGTTTTGAATGAAGTATTAGATATGTATCGTAATTACGGACCCGTAGAAAAAAGAATCATCGAGTTTGGACATCGTATGAGGATTTTATGGTCATTTTACCAAGGTTGCCAGATTTTTCAGGTTAATTACGAAATTGTTCCTGACGGTGTATTAAATTTCTGCACTATTTGTAAATATAAAAACCTACATATCTCCTTCATTATAAGGTCAAATTGAGTGATTCAAAAGCCTAACTTGACTAGAAATTTACAAGAAATCCATTGGATACATAAAAATCGAGTTTCGGGATCGTTTGGAACGAGAAACGAGGCAGACTAGCTGGCAGAAAAATATATATAAAACGGGCATACTTCTTCTTCTTCAAATTTACGAACCCCACTGCCCCAAAAGCGAATTTCTTCACCAAATATAATCCCCAAGTCATAGGTAATCAATTCTAAACTTTACTCTTTCAATTACCCATTGTTTTTCATCACTTTTAAATCAAAAACTAAGAATTTTCATGGTAAAAATTTAGGGTTTGGGTATAATTAGGGGATTTTGTAAAAATCGATTATTTACCTCCAATTGAGGTCGGATTTTGAAACTAATTGTATATTTGGGTTCGTGTGTGGTTGGGTAAACGTAATTTGGTCCGAACCCCGAGTTTAGAGCAAGCGAGCCCGGGATCAGGTTTTCACTTTTTTTGAGAAAACATAGGAAAAATTATAATTTTAAAAAAAGTTAGTTCCTATAGCCTTAATTAATGATATTGAGTTAATTATGATTAGATTCGAGCAGGTTAGAGCAAGATTCTAAAGGAAAAGCTGTAATTGAGCAGTGAGTGGCCTGCGAAATTGAGGTAAGTGTTTGATCTAACTTTGACTTGAGGGAATAGGAATCCCCACTTGTTTGCTATGTGAAATGCATGGGCGTGGTGTATAGGTGAGGTGACGAGTATCTATGCACCACCCAATTTGCCTGTTAAGCATGATCCCTTTCTCGTTCCCAACTTAATTAATTTTTTTCTTAATTGTTCTATGTTCATTATTGTTTCTATGACTACTTGGCCTTGTTATTTTATTGTTAGATATTGTTGTGGTTATTTTAGAAAGAGTATTGGTTGTTTTAGCTGGATTCCTTGTGGTACAAAACTATTGAGCGGTTTGGCATTGTTTTTACGAATTATATATATATATATATGCGTGTGTGTGCGTGTGTTCCTGTTGGTTTCATTTTTGATAATATTGAGGAAATGATAAGGAATGCAGTTTAACTGTTTTATAATTGTTGAGGTTTACGTGGTTGTTTTGTTTTGATTGATTGTTGCCAATCGTTATGGCAGGTGTATTAAAAGTGTTGGTTGTTCTCTTGATTTTATCATGGTACATAAAGACTGAGCTGGGTTAACAGTGTTACGGTGTTTACATGTATTCTGGTTGGTTTTATTGTGAAATGATATTGGTTGAAGCTTACGGGCTATACTGTTTTCTTTTTGAAATTTGTTGAAATAAAAATGTTGTGAAAGGCTTGGCCTGAACTGTGAAAGTTATTGATGAATAAGCAAAATTTGTGTGATAAGGGGGCTATGATAAGGGGGTTGTGATAAGGGTGGATAATTGATTTTGATACAGGTGAATAAATTGACCGTGATACGGGTGAATAAATTTATATGATATATCTGGTGGGCTCGGGTTGCACGCCGCAACAAGGAGCAATAAGGGAGGACAATTATATTTTTAATGATTTTCAAAGAAAAACCAAGATTTGAAAACTACCATTTTATATTACTATTTTTCATATTTTGACACTACTTTTATTTAAAGGTAAAGTTTGGAAACTTAGAAATCATTTGAGAGGTTGTTATACATGAGGTCTGGAAAAGGCGGCTGAGTTATTTCATTGCTGTTGCAGTACTTAATTATTTGTTTAGATTTCCTTCTTGCTTTATATTTATTTTCTCAGTTATATTTTTTTTGTTCGTGTAGAATTATTTTATTGTGTTATTGTATATATTATTGTCACCGGTCACATGTTGTTAATGCCCCGCCGTAGCCTCGTCACTACTTCGTCGAGGTTAGACTCGGCCTTACTCAATACATGGGGTCAGTTGTACTGATACTACACTCTGTGTTCTTTTGCACAGATCCAGGTACCGACCAACAATAGAGATTTTTAGAGCAGCTATCTATTTTCTAGAGACACGAGGTATATCTGTCGGCGTTCGCAAATCCCGAGAGTCTTCTCTTAGTTTGTAGAGACTGTTTTATATTTTTCTCAAAACAACTGTATTATTTTTTTCAGCCCATTATTTGTAGTAATCTTAGAAGTTCGTGAATTGTGACACCAGACCCTGGGGTAGTCTTTGAGTTATGTATTTAATTAGTTCGTGGTTCGGTTTATTAAATTGTTATTATTTTATCTATGAAATTATTCATCGACAACCATTAAATTCAGTTTATTTTATTATGTCTAAATGAATAATCAATGCAAAGTAGTTAATCGAATTCTAACATTGGCTTGCCTAGCGAGTCTGATGTTAGGCGCCATCACGATCCCTAAGGTTGGGAATTTGGGTCGTGACACTGTGGTACGGTATCCCAGTATGGTGAATGGTAGCTTCTCATGCCATTGTTTGTTATTTTCTACCATTTTACTTAGTATCTTCTTGATATTCTTGTTGGCGACCTCCACAACTCCATTCATTTGAGGTCTATATGCTGTGGAATTCTTGTGCTTTATTTTGAAAGTCACACACATGGATTTCATAAGATCACTGTTGAGATTGGCGGCATTGTCAGTAATGATGGATTCTTTAACTCTAAACCGACAAACAATCTGGTCGCGGACAAAATCTGCCACGACCTTCTTAGTCACTGCTTTGTAAAATGCTGCTTCGACCCATTTGGTGAAGTAATCGATAGCTACCAAGATGAACCGATGCCCATTTGAGGCGGTGGGCTAGATTGGACCAATTACATCCATTCCCCAGGAGGCGAATGGCTAGGGTGAGCTTGTTGCATTGATCTCATTTTGTGGCACATTTATCATATTTGCATGTACTTGACATTGGTAGAACTTTTGAACATATCGGATGCAATCTGTCTCCATGGTCATCCATAAATATCCGGCCCTATATATCTTCTTGGCCAAGACAAAACCATTCATATGCAGACCGCATGTCCCAGCATGTATATCTTCAAACAACTTGGAAGCTTCCTTTGCATCGACGCACCTTAGTAGTTTCAAATCAGGAGTTCTTCTATATAGGGTTCCTCCGTTGTGGAAGAAATTGTTTGATAGTCTCCCAAGCGTGCATTTCTGAGTATGGTTTGCATGCTCCGAGTATTCTCCTTTTGTCAGATACTCTTTGATGTCGTGGAACCATGGATTCTCGTCCATTTCTTCTTCAACATGAGCACAATATGCCGGCTGACTATAGATCCTTACTGGGATAGGATCAATGAAGTTCTTATCTGGATGTTGTATCATTGATGACTAAGTGGCCAATGCATCGACTGTCACGACCCAAATTCCCAACCTTTAGGGATCGTGATGGCGCCTAACACCACACTTTCTAGGCAAGCCAATGTTAGATTTCATTTAACAATATTTCCACTATTCTAGTACTGAAACAAGAATAACAACGGAAATAAATGAATTTAAACCAACTATCATAACTTTCATCACTTACCAACAAAAACTGAGTTATCATAACTCCCTCAATCTCATTAGCCAAACTTCCCATAATCTTAAAATACGAATAAAATGTAATCTCAATAATTCCTTAGGCGAAATGAATTACGAATTAACTGAAAAATAAACTGCCACGACCCAAAACCAGTTCAGGTCGTGATGCCACCTAACGGCGAGGTTAGGCAAGCCAACGTACAACTATAACAATAAAAGTGCGGAATACAATAACAATATGGGGTAAGGCCGTAGAAACAAGCTGAACCACAGCTATGCCCAATATATATACAACCCCGATAACTACAACAAGTGTGTTCCAGGACTAGTGTCACAGTGTCAACGGGCGGCTACATAGATACAACAACTGAAATATACATATACAAAAATATACAAGCCGTAGTCTGGAACAAAAGACTGAGCAAAATGAAACTAGAAGGCTCCAGAGGTGCTGTCAGGATGACGCCGAGAAGACAACTCACTGTATGGAGTGACACCGCGATCAGTATCTCTCAGCAGGCGGACGACCCAACGGACCAGCCTCAAGACCTGCACAATCAAGTGCAGAAAAAAAAGAAAGTGCAGCATGTGTACATATAAACAAATATGTACCCAGTGAGTATCCCGTCTAAACTCGTAAAGAGTAGTGACGAGAGGTAGAATACATACTCACTAAGGTCCAGTACATAAATAAATAAATAAGGTACATGCTGAGCAATAAATCATGTGAGAAAAATACATCAAGTAAGGACATGTAATCAACAAACATGTAACTGATCTTAAACATAACCTTTCTTTGTAGACTGATCATATGTATCACTTGTTTTCCTTCTCATTATCTGAAATGTCTTATCTTATTATCTCAATTGTTCACTTTCCAGTACTCAGTACCGTTTCTCAACTCACCATCGTACGATCCCAACTCAATGCAAATGTTGATGAATGCAGATGTGCATATACATATATATATCCGACACGGACGAGACTATCAGCCGAAGTCATAAGGGTGGGTCATAAGGACTGACTCGGTCATAAAGCTCAACACGTTTACGAATCATACATGCGACCCGTGCGCTGACTCGATAGTGATAAGCTCCCCACTATCGCGAATCATACCTGCCACTCGTGTGCTGACTCGATAATGATAAGCTCCCCACGATCGCGAATCATACCCGCGACTCGTGTGCTGACTCGATAATGATAAGCTCCCCATGATCGCGAACCATACCTGCGACTCGTGTGCTGACTATTCAAAGTAAAACTCTCCCCGATCACGAATCATGCCTGTGACTCGGTGGCCGATGAAAATAGTATAATTCTCCCTGATCACGAATAAGAAGGAATTTTTAACCACCTTCATCCAGCTCAACAGCTCATTTATCACATTTGCTCTTTGCTCTTTATCAATTATACCAGGAGTAACACAATTACTCAATTGATGAAGTTCATAATTCTTATCGGAATATTATGTACATTTAATTCGCAACTATCATAGCTCAATTTCATCAAATATCTTTAATAACTCGTACAAAACATCAGATAATATCAAAAAAACAGTTAGAACATGCTCGTGGGTCCTACGGCTACCCGATATACAGTATAAATGCCACGTACGGACTCTCGTCACGTGGTACGTACGTAGCCCCCTCAACGAGCACAATTAGCAATCAAGAGCCTAGGGGACATTTCCCCCTTACAAAGTTTGGAAAGGAGACTCACCTGGACAAGTGCTCCTCCGGCCAACGGACAAATCAACAAGACGCACGAATCCTCCGAATTACCTTCGATGGCTTGCAACTAGCCAAAAACACATAATTATATCAATTTAGAAAGAATCGAGGAGGATTATCAAGGATTTTCCCAAAAAAACACATTCTTGACATACTTGGCAAATTCAATTCCGAGCCTCGGCGTCCGAAAAAAAATATATTTCTTGAAGAAACGCGCTATACGTCACCTAAGGATCAAGATTAACTCAATTAATCATCCCTCAAGTGCCCAAAAATCAGAATTCACATTTTCATCAAACCCCTCTTTCTTCCCCCAACAATTTCTTATGAATTTCAATGAATTAGGAAGAGGAAATTCTCAAAGAACGGAAGAAATTGACATGCGGAGGGTTAAGGATTACTTACCTGAGGTAATTGGGCTGAAACAGTCGTTCTGGAGCTTGGGGTCGTTAACAATGGAGGAAAAATTAATTTTTGGATGAAAATTCACGAAAGGGCTATTTATAGGTCTGCCCAGCAGTTTCCGCACCTGCGACCTTTGGATCGCAAGTGCGAACTCGCACCTGCGGGAAAAGGGTCGCTCCTATGGAAAAAGGCCTGGGCACTGGGGGGAATTCTCGCACCTGCAGACTTTGGATCGCAGGTGCGGACTCGCACCTGCGGGAAATTGGCCGCACCTGCAATGGCATGGGCCCTGGGGATTTCTCGCGCCTGCGGAGTCTGGTCTGTTCTGCGGAGGAAAGGCCGCTCCTGCGGAAGGAGCCGCGCCTGCGTTTGAGTTCCCGCTGGTGCGAGACTCGCGCCTGCGGCTCATAGACCGCAGGTGCGGTCACACCACCAAATTCCCACCAGCGGTTCAATTGCTGGTTTTTGACCCCGTTCGGGGTCCGGGAGACCCCTGGGCCCACCCGAGCCCTCGACAAATTATACCAACAAGTCCCAAATCACATGACGGACTTGCTCGAGCTCCCAGAACACTAAAAACATCATTCAAACCAAGAATCACTCTCCAAAACCCCTTAGATCAAACTTAGGATTTCAAGAAAAATCAAATGGCTCATCAATACGCCGAACGGGTCTATACTGCTCGGAATGACCCCAAATTTTGCGGACAAGTCATAAATGACTATACGGAACTATTGCCAGTTCCGGAATTCCATTCGGACCATGATATCACGAGGTCCAATTCCAGGCTGAATTCCAAATCACATGAAATCCTGAATTCCAATTCAGGTGCCGAAATACTCCCGGGTCATCAGAAACCCGAGGCGAACACACTCCCAAGTCCGAAATCATCATCCGGAGCTGCTGGAGCTGTCAGAACTCGATTTCGAGGTCGTTTGCTCAAAATGCTGCTCGGAACCAAAATTAGCCAAATAGGCTAGCCTTCAGGAACCAAGTGTTCCTGAACTGGCCAAATCACTTCCGAATCTCGAACTACCTGCCCACACAAGTCATAAGGCACGAGTAGCCGCTATGTAAAGAGTCATTCATGGGAACGGAGTCCCAACACACAAAACGACCGGCTGGGTCGTTACATAAACTCTATGACTACCCCAGGGTCTGGTGTCACTAATCCACAAACAACTAAGAATACTACACAGAATGTTTGAAACAAAGTAGTGAACTGTTTGAACAAATGTAAAACAATGTATGTATCATAAATGAGAAGACTCTCGGATATCTGCGAACGCCGGCAGATGTACCTCATGTCTCCAAACGTGAACAGGTGGTCGAATAAAATCTGCTACTGCTGGAACGCGTCGGGATCTGTGCAAAAAGAGCACAAAGTGTAGCATTAGTACAACCGACCCCATGTACTCAGTAAGTGCCGAGCCTAACCCCTGCGAAGTAGTGACGAGGCTAGGTCGGGCTTCAGTAACATATAAAGTCTGTGACAACAATTAATAATAAAACTGGAAGGTAACTAGACAGGAAAATAATAGAAACTGCAATGAAATGAAATACTCAGTTATAACCAATTTCTCAAAAACGTTTCCACACTTCCGTTCTTTCACTTGAAGTAAAACAATATTTCGGAATTTAGAGAACAATAAAATCCCTGTCTTAGCCTTTTCACACTTTTGCTTTCTCTTTTCATTAAACATCAAGAACAATATCAATATCATTGTAAATATAAATATTCTCCCTTATTTCTCATTGTTGCGGCGTGCAACCCGCTCACACCTGTCCTCCCTTATTACTCCTCCCTAACATATCTCCCTTATTTCTCCTGTTGCGGCGTGCAACCCGATCCGACCTGTCCTCCCTTATTTCTCCTTGTTGCGGCGTGCAACCCGCATAATTTCACAAGTCAGGCCAAGCCTATCACAATGCTTTTGTTTTCAATAAATATAACTGACAATTGTGTTCATCTCATAACTTTAACAATGCCTCGAAATCAGGAAACCAGCGATAATATCACAGTATAAACGTTTATTCCATAACCAGAATCAATTACCAAGTACCTCAACCAGATGTATATCACAAAGGAGCCAATTCAATAGTCAATACTCTATCCAAAAAATATAAAGATGACCAATAACAACTCAACAAGTCAAATAGCCAATTAAACAGAGTAAACATAGAGCAGTTAAGACAATAAGCAACGAAGTGGGGCAATGGAGAAAAGGAGCATGCTTAACAGAGACTTGGGTGATGCATAGGTACTCGTCATGTCACGACCCAAAATCCTAATCCCGGTCGTGATGGCGCCCAACGACGGCGTTAGGCAAGCCAACACAAATTACACAAAGTGTTACCCTTCCCATCTAATTAAACAAGTCAACATTTACAAATTTTAAACAGTTAAACATGATGATAGCTTGACATGGAAATAAAACATACGCATGTCGGTACAACCGAAACCCAAAAGATATATATACACTACACGTGTGTGCCAGGAACTATTGTCACAAGTGTCATGGGCAAATACTGAATATACAGTGACTACAATATTTACAGAGTCTCAGTCTGAATGACATGGACAGAGAATATAACAAAAGAACTCCAGGGTGCTTCTAGGAAGTCGCCGGGAAAGCAGCTCACCGTGAAGTATGACCACACTATCAGTATCTAACACCGGTCTGATGATCAGACGCACCAGCCTCCGGACCTGTACAGTCAGGTACAGAAAAGAAGAGAAAGTGGAGCATGAGTACATATTAAATAAGTATGTACCCAGTGAGTATCCCGCCTAAACTCGAAGAAGTAGTGACGAGAGGTCGACTCGATACTCACTAAGGTCTAACAGTAATAACATATGATAGAATATAATGAAATACGGTAGGCATTTCAGGAAATAAGCAACAAGTACATATCAAGAGCAGAAATCCAAACAACTACTGAACTAAACAACAAAGCACTTTCAAGGGTAAGACCACTGAATGAAACAATAATCACAAATTCTTAGATTCGCCGTGGCGTACGGCCCACTCCCATAAGGTACCTTCTAAACTCGCCGCAGCGTACGGCCCGATCCCATATGTATCTCAAGTATTTCTCAACTCTGCCGTGGCATACGGCCCGATCCCATATATATATCACAAATACTTCTCAACACTGCCGTGGCGTACGACCCGATCCCATATGTATACTCAATTACTTTTCAACACTGCCGTGGCGCACGACCCGATCCCATATATTTCACAATTTCTTTTCAACACTGCCGTGGCGTACGGCCCGATCCCATGTTCATTTCAATTTAAAACTGCTGTGGCGTACGACCCGATCCCATATTCATTTCAATTTCCTTTCAACACTGCCGTGGCGTACGGCCCGCTCCTGTATATTTCACAATACTTACTTTCCATAACAAATTCCTTTCCATTCAATAATTTTTCATAAAGCCTCAGAGGAACAACACTATACAAATCATAATCTCATAGTACATATGGCGTCACAATAAATCATATAAATCATTACAAGGAAAACATATCAGGCATTACGAGAAAAGCATATAAGGCATTACGAGAAAACATACAAGGNTAATGCATGCACAATGTGGGAAGTTATCCTAGCTATTCAATAAAAATCGCTATTCTTGAAGAATTCCCAATTTCAAACCCCAGTCCCGCATGATCAAATTCCGAAAATTCCCGAAGGGGTCACTCACCCATAGCCTAAGGATCATTAAGGTGTGATTTCTACTTGAATTCATGGCCTAAAATGGAAAATTACAAAATCCTCAAGAACCCTAAAATTACTACCTAATTCTTTGATTTTAGATAATTTAGTAGTGAATTTAACTAGTAATTAATGTTTGAAACTAGTAAAACTATGGAATTTACTTACCTCAATAACAGTGGGGGAAGGTTCCTTTAAGAGCTCTCTAAAAACTTAAGGAGGAAGATGAAAATGGAGGAAAAATGCTAAGTCCCATATTTTATAAAACTGCCCAGGGATTCCTTAACTGCGATCTCGACAATGGTCCTGTGATCGCGAAGGCCAACTGGCCAGACCTCTGCGATCGCGAAGAACAAACTCACCCGGCCCCGATGCGACTCAATGCGATCGCGAGAAAAAGGTTGCGATCGCGAAGGTGTGGAACCCAGACCTCTGCGATCGCTAAGGGGAAGTTGCGATCGCAGAGAACAATCAACAACCCAGCAAAATCCTTCTCCGCGATCGCAACCCACCTTCTGCCATCGCAGAGAATGAAACCAGATAGCAGAAATTTCTTGTTTTTCTAACTTGGCTTCCATGGGTCTAAAACACACCCGAGCCCCTCGGGACCCCGTCCTAAAGCACCAGCATGTCTGTATTCGTGATACGGACTCGCTCGAACTTCCGGAACATGAAAAACAACAATGAAACTCAAATTCAACCCCAAAACTAAATTGAAACAAAACTTAAGAACTCCAAACTCTAGAATTCACTTCAATGCACCGTACTGGTCTATACTACTCCGAATGATTTCAAATTTTGCAGACAAGTCATAAATGGCATAACGGAACTATTCCCGGTCTCGGAATCTCATTCGGACCTCGGTAACATGAAATCACATTTCAAGCCAAATTTCAAATTCTATGAAAATTTCACAGATAACTTAAATAACACATTTTGAACTTGTTCCGGGCTCTGAAACCATAATACGGGCCTGACAGCACATGTTTCACATCAAGGTTCATTTTCATAAGGCTCTAATATTTTCATAAACCAATTTTCTTTAAAAATTCATTTCTCGGGCTTGGGTCCTCGAAATTCGATTCCGGGTATACGCTCAAGTCCCATATTTTCCTGCAGACCTTCCAAGACCGTCAGATCACGGGTCTGGGTCCGTTTACCAAAAATATTGACCAAAGTCAATTTTATTCAATTAATTATCATAAATTCAACTTTTAATCAAGTTTTCACATAAATGCTTCTCGGCTACGCGCCCGGGCTGCGCACACACATCGAGGTTAGATTAACGGAGGCTTTCAGGGCCTCGCAACAAAGTCACAATTAGATTTACATAAGATGACCCCTTTTTGGGTCATCACACGTCACCACACCTATACATCACACCCATGCAATACACATAACACACAAGGGGGAGTCCTATTCCCTCAAGCTAAAGTTAGGCCAAGCACTTACCTCGAATGCCAAAAACTCAATTCAACCCTCAATCACTGCCTTACCCCTTGATTCCAACACCCATACGCTCGTATCTAATCATAAGTTGCTTAACTATATCAATAAATGCTAATTGAATGAAGTCTAATGCATGGAAAAGAGTTTTCTAGAGTTTTCCCCAAAATTAAAAAATTGACACCAGGCCCGCTTGGTCCAAATTCGAAGTTCGGACCAAAACCCGATTACCCATTCACCCCCGAGTGCGGGTGTATGGTTGGTTTTGTAATCCGACCCCAATTGAGGTCTAAATTCCCAAATTTTCATGTTCTTAGGTTTTTCCCAATTTTCCTATGAAAAATCTCTGATTCTAAGATGAAATCTTGTAGTAGGATGTTAAGGAATGAAGAAAACTAGTTAGAAATCACTTACAATTGTTTTGGAGAGAATGGGTTTTTTGAAAATCGCCTCTTGTGTTTTAGGGTTTTTGAAAAGTTGAAAATAGCTGAAAATTACGTTATTTATAGGTATCCCTTCCCTGGCCTCCACCGCGGTCCATGGTAAAAAGACCGCGGCCGCGAAGGCCTTCATGCAGGTTCTCTGAAGTTCGTCCACCTCGGTCCGCAGTAAAACGACCGCGACCGCGGTGCTCTGCAGGTCTCTCTGAAGTTTTTCACCGCGGTCCGCGCTAAGGCGACCGCGAAGGGAGCACCGCGGAACGGTCTAGGGCGACCGCGGCCGCGCTCCCAGGTTTAGAGACCTATTACTGCACCTGCAATACTCAGTGAATTTCAGTGTAATGCAACCTGGAACCTACCCGAAACTATCCCGAGCCCTCGGAACCTCAAGCCAAAGTGCACACAACCTCGAAAACACATTACAGACTTATTCAAGTATTCAAAACACCGAATCACTATCATAAACATCGAATTACACCTCAAATCACATAAAATTGCTCAACCTTTTTCAAACTTCACATTTTTCCCACTTTCAGTTCAAATCTCATCAAATTCAACTGTGTCTCTCACCAATTTTCATAGATATTCAATTAAAACATATTGGATTTATCCTGGCTCCGTCACCATAGTACGGGCCTCAATTACACAGGTTTCCATCATATTTCTTTTTCACAACCTTTATAGTTTTCGGAAAAAAGTTTTCCTTTAAAATTTAATTATTTCATCAATCGTTTTCACATAAAGGCTTCCGGGCTACGCGCCCGGGCTGCGCTACACAACAAGGTGAGATAAGAAGGAGGCTTTCACGGCCTCGACACACAGATTAAGATAAACTTATACGGGATGACTTTTTCGGGTCATCACAATGGCGAACTCATTTTGAACCCTGGGGACATGCCGAAACTCTATCTTCGTGAACCTTTTCTTCAATTCCTGCACATGGTGCAGATATGGCAATATCTTGGAATTCTTGGTTTCCCATTCCCCTTGTACCTGGTGCACAAGAAAATCTGAATCACCTATTACCAGTAGCTCCTGAATATTCATGTCAATAGCCAAGTTGAGTCCTAGTATGCAAGATTCATACTACACCATGTTGTTGGTGCACAGAAATATGAGTTTTGCAGATACCAGATAATGTTGGCCAGTTTTCGATACCAAGACAACTCCAATGTCGACTCCTTTGAAATTTTCCGCTCCATCAAAGAACATTCTCCAACCGTCGTAGGACTCAACAATGTCTTCCCCTGCGAATAGTACCTCTTCATCGGGAAAATTTGTTTTCAGGGGTTTGTATTCTCCTTCCACAGGGTTCTCAACAAGATAATCTACCGGTGCTTTTCCCTTGAATGCTTTCTGAGTCACATAAACAATGTCGAACTCACTCAACATGATTTTCCACTTAGCCAGCTTGCCAGTAGGCATGGGCTTCATGAAGATATACTTCAAGGGATCCATCCAATATATGAGATATGTTGTATAAGAACAAACATAATGCCTCAGATTCTGAGTTATCTAGGTCAGAGCGCAACAGGTACGCTCGAGCAGAGAGTACCTCGCTTCTTATGGAGTAAACTTCTTACTCAGCTAATAGATAACATGTTCTTTTCTCCCTGTCTCGTTGTGCTGCCCCAAAACGCAGCCGAAAGCTCCATCTAGCACTGCAAGGTAGAGTAGTAGTGGTCTACCTGGCTCTGGCGGGACCAAGACTGGTGGTGTTGATAAGTACTCATTGATCTTGTCGAAAGCCTTTTGACAATCTTCGGTCCAACTAGTTGAAGCATCTTTCTTCAACATCTTGAAAATTGGCTCACATATAACTGTGGACTAGGCCATGAAACGACTGATATAGTTTAGTCGTCCCAGAAAACTCATTACGTCCTTCTTACTCTTTGGTGGTGGTAGCTCCTGGATGGCTTTGACCTTTGACGGATCCAATTCTATCCCTCGGCGGATGACGATGAATCCAAGTAACTTTCCGGTAGGAACCCCGAATGCAAACTTTGCGGGGTTTAATTTCAGGTTGTACTTCCGCAATCTGTCGAAGAATTTCCTCAAGTCTTCTATATGATCCGTGTCTTTCTTGGATTTAATGATGACGTCGTCCACATATACATCGATCTCCTTGTGTATCATGTCATGGGAGATGGTAGTCATGGCCCTCATATAGGTGGCCCCGACGCTCTTTAGGACGAACATAATCATCTTATAGCAGTACATCCCCCAAGGTGTAATGAAAGTCATTTTTTCAGCATCCATTCGTCCATCCAAATCTAATGGTAACCAGAGAAACAATCTACAAAGGGCTGGAGTTCATGCTTGGCACAATTGTCGATTAAGATGTGTATGTTTGGAAGTGGGAAATCGTCCTTTGGGCTGGCTCTATTGATATCCTGATAACAAACACATACTCTAACCTTCCCATCATTCTTTGGAACTGGCACGATGTTGGCTAGCCAAGTTTGGTATTCAACCACCCTGAGGATCTTGGCATTGATTTTCTTGGTAACTTCTTCCTTGATTTTCGGACTCATATCAGGCTTGAATTTCCTGAGTTTCTGCTTCACTGGCGGACACGTGGGGATTGTGGGAAACTTATGAGCCACAATATATGTACTTAACCCGGTCATATCATCATATGAACATGAAAATATGTCCTCATACTCTTTCAAGAATTGTGTGTACTCTTCTTTTTCTAACGATGACAAATGAATGCTGATGTGGGTTTCCTTGACAGTCTCAGAATCTCCCAAGTTGATTATTTAAGTCTCGTCCAGGTTGGACTTAGGCTTGTTCTCAAAGTCCTCTACTTTTCTGATGATTTCCTCGGGTATTACATCATGTTCTTCTGAATCACTATCCTTTTGTTGCATTGCCTCATTACATGTCACAGTTGCCGGTTCATCAAGGTAGGAAATAATAATGTTGTATAGATAAGGATATGAGAGAAAACGGTAATAATAAACATCAATTCATTTAAAGCGTCAAACAAATGCGATTTCTCAAAAACAACATTTTTGGAACATTGAAAATATTATTTAAAACAGATTTCCAAAAAGGGAAATCATTTTTTTTTCCAGAAAATAAAATAAATATATATAATGTAGTTCAGCTTTGCTACCCCAGGATGCATAGGGCCCAAGATGGTCTGACAGTCCAATTCTCGAGGAAGGATCCTCTTTCCACAGCTCGTATGGTAGGGCCTTCCTCTTTCTCCTCCTCAAAAATTACAAAGCAGTCCATGTCATCTTCCTTTAAGAATAGGTTCCTCAAGGCGGCCAATGCTTCTTCCTCCTCTGATCCCCATATGATGTCAGTCTGCTGGAAAGTCTGACTCAGGTGTGGTATAAGCTGCTCAAGTGGATAGTACGGGCCACGCCTTGGTGGTGACCAGTCTTGATACTCTTCCCTGGTGTATTGATATCCTAGTCCAAAAGTGGTACCATGGCGCTTTAGTTGTATTGGCTTGGAAATTCCCTAAAGATTTTTACCAAGACCCTTGCCATGCTCATACCCCCTCCCGTTCATCATGCTTGCTATCTTGCTATCCCACCACTTATCTTTGTCGATCGTGTTGACCCGCTCGATATGATGGTAAGTCTCTCCACTTAGCTTTCTTATATTTTCAACCGCCGAGATGGTCTGACGGGTGAAAATAGGATTGCTCCCGTCTCCAGGGATAATTACTTCCTGGTGGTTCCACTCGAACTTCACTGCCTGATGCAACGTTGATGCTACAGCCCCAACATCATGTATCCAGGGTCGTCCCAATAACAGATTGTATGATACAGATATGTCCAGCACATGGAAGTCGACATCAAACCATGTGATACGCTCAATTTACACCTTAAAATAGGGTAAGCGGTTGTTGTCAAATATAGTAACCCAACAAGGTTGGGGTCGAATCCCACAGAGAACAATATGAGGGCGTTTAGGAATGCTAGAGAATTATCACTTATCGCGCAGTGCCAAACAAATACGTTTTTGGGTTTTTTGATAATTGCTTATAGCTAAATGCGAAAATATAAACTAACATAGAAAGCAATTAAAATTATCGATGGCAACAAGTATCGATGCTTCGGGTATTACACTCGAGTAACGATCCAATGTATTTCACGATTTTACAAATATGAGCGGGTAATGTTAATTAGCCACGGATAACATTTCTTAATTAGCTTTTCCCAAAGACTAACAAGACTTCCTAATTGAATTATCCCTAACCCAATTAGGAGATTAAGCACTTCCGAGTTTGGCTACAAGTAGTTCAATCCTATCCCTAGGTAGAATCTATAAAATGAGGGTTAAATCCTCAAGTTCTTGTTAATTAATCTTTCCCAACCCCAAATAATCTTTTCCAAAACTAATTCGGAGTTAATGGGCGAGTCCTAGGGTTAGCTAATCCCTTTGGAAACATTAAAGAACAAGAATAATTAAAATAACAAACACCCACTTCACAAATATATGAAAATCATTCAATACATAAGCACAACAAGGTATTTAATCCACACTTTAAACATGAATATTCCCATAAACCATATTCAAGTGTTGGAAAAATACTACACACTTAGATATTCAATACAAAACAAGGAAATGAAGAAATAAACATAAATGGGTAAGAAATCCTTAACCACAATGGTGAAATCTTCAAGACCCAAGTGTGTGTGCAAAGCCCTAGCTTCAAAACTTGTTCTTCTCTACTCAAAATATATTTACAAAACTGAAGAAATGTCCAAAGATGCAGAAAATATCTGCTGGGTGGAGTATATAAGAGGTTTGGGGATTAAAACGTGAAATTACAAAACTGACCATGACTGCCCAGAAAATACTACTATGCGATCGCACCTAATAGCCTGCGTTCGCAGAGGTTTGACTTTCCAAGTCAATGCGATCGCATATAAACCCATGCGTTCGCACATGAGGTTTGACCCTATTCTGACCGGCCTTGCTTCTTCTGTGTGTTTGCACCTTGTCTTCTGCATTCGCAGTGTTATACAACCTTCAGCTTCTGCGATCGCATTACAATATATGTGATCGCACAGTGTAACAACTTGGCAGATTTTGCTACTTTACATTTTAGCTCCTTTTTTGACTTGTTTTCACTTGATTTCTTCACAATCCACTCTAAATCACTTGACACCTGAAATATGCCAATAATCATCAATGAACGCCTTATTTTCTCAATAAAATTACACAAAAGCTTAAGTATTGAGAGGAGTTAAGTTGGTAAAATACCAACTTATCAAACCCCCAAACTTAAACTATTGCTTGTCCTCAAGCAATTCAAAAACTAAGAACATCCACAAGGATACAATCACTTAAGCTCAATGGCGTACCCAATATCATTTCAAGTTAACAATGGTCAATTTAAGCACAATCTAATGACTTTGGTTGGTACTAACAAATAATCCAAGGCATATGAATCACTATCATTTTGCATATTTTGTTTCATTTCGAAAGACCCCATTAATCAAAGTAACAACCAAGTCATGTCATTAAAGATTCAAAGTTTGCCTCTCAATCACAATTGTCTTCCCTCGCTCATTCTTCCCAATTGAAAATGGGGTTAGTTTCACAACTCGAGTTTCATGTGCCCTCACATTTTAAGAGAGACTCCCAAACTCACAATTTTCAATTCAGAACATAGAAGGGATGTCAAATAGAAGATTCAACCCTCTCTCTCACAAAGATATTCAAATGCACACAAGTAGTACCATATGCTTGCCCTTCATGTAATTCTCCACTAATTTAGACTTACTTGGTTCAAAATCAATTAGGACTTAAAGGGTTGTAGTTTATTATTTTGGTTAAGGTGCGGCACAAGAATGACTCGAACCTCCCTAAGCACTACACTTCTTCAAAAATCGAAGTTCACTTCCTTCAATAATTTTTCCACCCTTTATCTTTCTTGCCATTTTTTTTTATTTTTTATTTTTACAACACTTTTCACTTTTTAAGAAGCCTCCATATCACAACTTTTCCAACTTCCACCCCCAAACTTAGGCGTTTAGCCTATATTCATACTTTAGACTTAGGGAGGTATGATTCTACAAGAAAATCAATAAGAAGCTACTAACATGGTTGCCAAAGAAAATGGTAAAAGGCTCAAAGGGTTGACTAGGGCAAATATTTATGGGTAGAAAATTTAGGTACAAAAATGGTTCAAGGAAGGCTTGACGTCATTTTTCAAACCAAGTTAATCTATTATTTCGCCTTGAAGCACATTCCGGGCAAGTTCTAGACCACAAGTGATACAAAAGAACTTCACAATTGAAAGCTCACCACACATGACTCATGAAAACTCAAATGGAATACAATCCAAAATCCAATTAGAACTAATGAAACTCAAGAAGTCACATGTAGCCTAAAAAGCTATTTAGTGAATCAAAGAGCCAAAATTAGAATCTAAAAATCACGACAAGGAGCATTCTTATTATCTCATATATATATATATATATATATACACCTAATATTTTTATTATTTTTTATTTTTTATTTTTTTATAATTGAAAGCACAAAAATTTCATATGCCAAGGTTTAAATATATTTGTACCAAACAAGTCACATGTTGGCTTATGGGCATAAGATTACACCCCAAAAACTAATTTATTCACACCTAACTATTAAAAAAAACAAAAAAAAAACTAAACAAGACTCTAATCCCTTAAGAAAGTCGTCACGCCATCCAACATAGGGAAGAGTCACCCGGTTCAACACAAATAAATTTCCTTGGAAAAGAACCGCGGTAGAAAGAAAAACCAAGGGGTTTCATTAATACTACTATAATGAAGCCAAAACAAAACAAAAATAAACACAAATAATAACAAGAAAAACAAAAATCAACAAGCAAAAGCAAGAATGCTAAAAACTACTATGAAAGATAAAAATCTAAATACAAACAACTAAGAACGAAAAATAAAAACCAACAAAATATTATAAAAAAATATATATATAGCCAATCCACACAAGTCACAAAAAGTATGTCATGCTCCATGTGATGCTCTACAACATAGATAAAATATGCGCCACCCCCAACCTAAAGTGTTGCATTGTCCCCAATGCAACTAATCAAAATAAGGTAAAATGAAGGAGGAGCTCCCTGAAACTGCATCACCCAGAGCTGGAGGTGGTGGGAAATCGAAGCTCCAAATCCTCATCATCATCATCAGAATCCTGTGAGCCACATAGCGAACTCAGCTTGTGCATCATCCTCGACAGAAACTTGCTTTTCTTCTTTTCATGCTCCTTGAATTTAATCTGTCGCCTTTTAAGTTTTCCATGTCTCCTGCTCATGTCCTCCAATCTGTTCTTGATTGCCTTTTGCTCCAGCACTACATCATCTAAGGTTAGTGATTTCTTACCTAACCCAGTCGAAATGCCCTCACCAGATGGACCGGAGGGAAGACTTGCAACAAGCTGCCTAATCTGAGCATTCACACCATAGATCTGATGGGAAATGTGGCGCATAGTGGGGGGGCCATAAGGAAGGGGTTCTGTGGGGCCCTGTGACCCTGCTGCATCTGTGGAGGCACCACCAGATCCCTCTGCGGAAATTGCCCGAATGAAGGAGAATTCACATCAATCCTTCTCTTCTTCTTCTTCTTTCCATCTAGCCCTTTTCGAAGCAATGGGTAAATTGCCACGGCAGGGTCCTTTTCCACATCAGTCGGGTTTGGTAGCACCTGAGCATTATAACACAGCTGAGTGATCAAAGAGGGGAAGAATAGGCTTCTAGACCGTCCATTGCACGCTTCCTCAATCTCACTCACAATGTGTTGGCCCACGTTTACCGGTAAGCCATCCATAATGGCAGCGATCATTAAAGCCTTTTCAAGCGTCACCTCAGTCTCATGCCTAGTCGGCAAAATCCTGGCACAAATAATAGATAGCCAAATTTTGGCTTCCGCAGTGAACTCTAGAGAATCAACCCCTTTATGAATTCTTGCCCAAGTCGGCTGCACCCCATCATGAAGCTTTTCAACAAACCAATCTGCGCCCCTCTCTCTTCCCCTTGATCTGTATACCTCATTATCCGTATCAGGAAGCCCATAGTGTGCATTTATCACTTCAGGCCCAAAGTCTATCCGCTTGCCTCGGACAAAAGTATGTACATCCGCCTGGAAGTTGGTCTTCACGGCATTGACATAAAATTCGCGAACTATTGTGTAGTTCGCCTTGATTGGCTCAGGAGCAAAGCATATCCATCCACTATCGGTCAGTCGCTGGAGAAACTCCGGCATCTTAGCTTCAAGTTTGTCGAGATGGATGCCCCTTTCTTTGACAATGCTCTTTAACATGAGCCTGTCATAGTTCATTTCACATTCGGGTGCCGTGAATCTTGTTACATCAAAGTACTCTCCTTCCACAGCTGGGGGAATAAATTCTTGCACATCTTGCACGTTGTCAAAAATTTTCGAGGCCATTTTTATGCACAAAGTACCTACAAATTGGAACCAAATATTAAACGCATTAACAAGCACCTTATACACAATATTACAGTGTTTTTAGGCCAAAGAAAAGAGGCGCGAAGCAGCAGCACAAAAAACTACCGAGCTACTGTTTTGCTGCCAACACTAAAAGGCAGTGCAATCGCACAAGGAAAAATTCTGGGCTACTGCTTGCAGCACTGTGTGATCGCGGACAGTACTATGCGATCGCACAGTGTATTTTTTTCCTGAACTTGTTTGACACAGTGCGGTCGCAGACAATGCAATGCGATCGCACAGGGATAGCACATGGTAAGTTTCACCCAGTTATTTTCCTTCTCTTGGGCATTTCTTCAAACACACAAAGGGCACATATTTTGTACACCCATATTTTGAACAGTTAAGCACAAATTTAGCCCCAAACTTTGTTCAAGATTCAGAAGATTTTCACTCAACCAATCCTCACCCAGCAAGCATTCATACAATCAAACTACAAATCACAAAAATTTTAATCTAGAAATAAAGACGATTGCATATGTGGAAAAAAGTATACTAATTGCTTACTTACACCAAGATTAAACGAAAATTAACGAGTTAAGGAAAGAAGAGAGTAATGAAGGACATACCTGAGAGATTTGACTTGATTAGTTGTGTGAAATTGAAAGAAGGAACCTTTGATGAATTATTTTAAGAGCCAAGAGGGAGAGCTTCTGATTTTGGGCAGAAAGATGGGTCTTGGGGCGTTTCAGGGGTAAAATAATTTGACTTACCTGGTCCACAGTGCGTTTGCATGCTTTGTGTACGATCGCAGAGTTTCAATAAGGGCAGTGATATGCGATGGCATTTACAACTCTGCGATCGCAGAGTGCAACAGTGTGCTGCACTGCAAATATTTGCACCAGCACTGTTTTGTGGCTATCCGGTCACCCCGACCTGCTCAAAACAACTCCAAGAAATATGAAACTTGGCAGATTAGTTTAAAATAATATACTAAGCTAATCTAAAAAAGAAAATTTCAAAGACGACCAAAATTTTTTTAAAAAAATGATGGGTTGCCTCCCACCAAGCGCCGCATTTAACGTCGCGGCACGACGCAAATCAACTTTTACCGTTTTTCTCGCCACTTTGACGATATGAATTGGGCACCTAGCTTGGAGTCAAGCTTATGACCACGGGCGGTGGGGGGTGGTAAGTAGATGACCGAGCCAAGCCTTAATTTCTTCATTTTGCACTTCTTGGCCTTCATGTGAGGAATATCATTTTTCTTTCTTGGTTCTTCAAATTGCAATATGTATGGTATGAATTTTTCCTCCCCGCAACACTCAATTGACTCGTGTAGTTCAACTTCCGTTTTACCACACAATTCCAAAGTTGAGAAATGCTTGGAATGTGCCTTCAAACTCCCTACTTGCAAATTTTTCCGGATTTTGACATCCTCATCTTCCCCCGGAATAGAGTCAATTTCAACCAAATTTTCAATTATCCCGGTTGACTCTAATTCCATATTTTCGTTGGCATCACAAACACTCATGGAGTCGGTTGGCGGATGTTCAAGGCTTGATTCCTCAAAGTAGCACTCACTCTCACCCTCGGAATTAAATTCTTCTTGACTTCCATCCACACTTTCAACTTGAGATGCATGATGAGTCTCCATCAATGCTTGCATTTGATCCTCCAAAGTGCGGATGTGTTCATCATTTTGAGCCACATCATTTTTTAATTCTTCAAGCGCAAGGTGGTGCTTTTCCTCATTTTCAAGAATGGCCCCAACATTTGCATCATCCTCTCATCTTGAGCATTTGAGAGTTCTTCTTGGCTTTGTTCAATTGCCAAAGAG